>NDFZ01005372.1:267866-351234 GCA_002192655.3 Mamestra configurata | reverse complement strand
GAGAAACGTCGCACAGGGCTCGCGAGTGTATGGAGAGAGTGGCGTCGTGCACGGAGCACAAGTCGCGCGGCCGGCGTGTGGCGGTGGACTGAGCCGGGCAGGTGCGCGGCGCGGCGGGAGGGCTGGGGGCGGGCCCACCTGATCCACCTGGGCGCCTGCGCCGCGGAGCTCAGCCTCCGCGCTCACACAGACACATCCACAACACTATTTCGAACACTAACATTGCACTATCAACCGTCATTATGCTGCAACTTATAATCGTAATATATTATTTCAGCTTTTCAGGGTAAAAGTTACCAATGTCAATGTGTTATGGAAAAAGAACATTCGGAAAAACTTCGTTTTCATTCATATCCCAAAGTTTGAAATACGAAAAAAAGCAAGTCATCTTATAAGCAAATACCAGCAAATAAACATGTTTATTGGAAAATCGATGAAAACTTTATTCACTAAAGAACCTGCCTATCTGTCGCATAAGCCTAAATAGGACTATCCCTGTATACTATGCAAAGAAAATGAGCGTAATAAAATAAATTGGCGACTCGACGACTCGCAAATAAGAGGCATTATCTTGCGGAAATCTCTAGCGGGATAACTGGGATAAATCGCATTGATCTCAGAGGTCCGGCTTTCTCCGAGAGGACATCTGAAGAGGTACGGTGTAAGCCCGTTGTACACGCTTAGAGGGGATTAGGCACCTTTTAACGTCGAACACTATTTACCTTTAGGATCTTTTTTCCGAGACACAGATTACATTCTCGTTAGTAGCCAATGAGTAAACAGACCGGATTTGGATCACACATGCTGCTGGCACGCGGACTGAGTGCGAAGTAGGCTCTTAGCTAAACATAATATATGATTGTTCGATGAGTTGTAATGAACAGAGCTATAAAGCTGGCCGTGAACTCACGATATTCTTCGTTTTCGTAATACTATTCATGTGTATTTTTAAGCTTTACAACAGTGTTCTTATAATAGAATATAAAATTTTACTAAAAAAATTATAAATATCATATATTATTTTTGCGAGGGTGAATGTCTACCTACCTTCACACTAGCATTGATGTATTGAAGCAGGAGAATTCGAGAACGGAATGATACCTAACTGGAATAATGAAAAGTATCTGAAAAGGCTCACAATAGGTAGGTAAAAGAAAATGGAAAACCTTTGAAAGGTTTTTAATATTATTATTTGGAAGTTACGAGTTATTTCACTTTATTTTCAGAAAAATGGTATGTCTTTATAAAAATATTAGAACGTAAGGGTTACTTCGTAATTAATTATAAATATTTACTGCATAATCTACTTGTAAAGCAGGTTTTAAGGGTCTTACATGGAAGCTGCTTAAACCTCTGTTTTAATTTCAAATTAGACGAAACGATTAAGGAAACAAACCGTTTCAAACAACGTGGAACACAAACATGATAAATAATAAATTAATACTACAGATGAAAGCCTAGATAGTTACATTAAAGGGGTTTTATTATAATTATTTAACATACCCAATGTTAGGTACCTACATAAATTACTAGTGGGCACATTGAACATTTTGCTGGAAATAATTATGTGAATGGAATTGTCGAAATAGGATTACAATGAATTAACCTTTGGCTAGTGGTGGGTGGAAAAAGTTATTTAGCCATAATTTTTAATAATTTAGGTACCATTGCTTTACTATCCTTTGAACGATTGTAGTCGGATGATGAGCACAACGAATAATAGCATAATAAACGCGCAAATTTACAAACAGCTAAAATAGATGATCATTTAACAAACTGTTACAATCATAGATAAGAATTTTGTAGTAAATTATGTTCTTAATTAACGGAACAATATATAACCTATCGACATAATCACAGGTAACACATAATCGGCCGACTATAACAACAACACAGTATAATAAGATCGTCACGAATTGATTAGCCGATTACTAAGTTTCCAACTACAAAGGCTACACTTCAAACGCGCCTGTTTTCGATAGTATTAATAATTAATTCTGATCATCGCCGTAACAAGCTAAGGTAATTAGAGTATGTGGTAACTTGACATGTTTTTGAAGATGTATTCTACTATTCCTATTACGAGGAAACAAGGGGGCGCCAAACGGGCCCAATAGTATTTCATTTTCCAAGATGGCGCTGGTTTTGACAGCTGATGTCAAAGTATTTTCAGAACCTCATACCGCCAATATGGCTTTGTAGAGCGTCGTTTCTGTCCATCTCACCTTACTTATAACCGGATACTTACAACCGGATAATGCATTTGGTCACCATTTACAAGATGGCACCGATTTTGACAGCAAATGTCAATGATACGTTAAAACCGTCACATTTAAATTACGCTCGATATTACGGTAAAGGTCAAGATGTAATGTGGGATTTACTTTGTCTTTGCTTATAACTAATGAGATTAACGTATCTAGGTTGAAAGTTGGCGGGTGTATGTCATGATTATTACGGGATTCGCACCTTCATTTAGTTTGGGTACTATTATGCTATTGTGTTAGTAGTAAAACTCGCCTTCAACGATGGAAATTGGTAAGATTCTTTGTAGAAATTGATATCTGTCAACAGATTATTTATTTTAATTCCCTGTTGTTCGATTAAATGTTTGCTGATTGTTTATTTAAAAGTTTCATTTATCATATGAGTTAGAAGAAGTAGACGGTCATCTGAAAATAGTCCTTATAAGATTCTAGACCTAATAAATAAGTTTATGGAGAGCCACTTACGAACGATCACAATTACTACCTATCGTATTTTCCTTATAGTCTGAGCAGCTGCTATAAATACACAGGCGTACAAAAGTAAACATAAGGTAGGTATACAGGCTGAACTTTTAAAATGTGCGTGGATGTGGTCAAATCCGAAACTATTAGGAATGACCAAAAAACACTGAATCGAGTCTCGAGCCCGATTTTGATGAAAGCTACTAGCTACAAAGTTAGATTTTTGAAAAATCGGTATTCCTAAGCAAGGAATCGAATCGGTTGATTTTGAAAAAAATCACCATTCGAAACTATGTATCAAATTCTGGGAAGTAACGACACGGTGAATAAAGGAAAACGTTCATTTTTAACAAATTACTTTGTATTATTACTTCCTAGAATTTGATCCTTAGTAGGTAGCGACACTTTCGAATAGTGTGCGTTTTTTTTTTCAAAAGCAACCGTTTGTACTCCCGGCTAGGAATACCAAAATTCAATGATGCAGTTTTAGTTTTTATCAAAATTGAGATCGAGACTCCTTTCAGTGTTTTTCGTTATTCCTCATGTTTTCGGATTTGGCCATCTACGTACACTTGAAAAATTCACCCTGTATAGATTACCCAGTCATAATTTCCGCGTCTAAACATGCAATACGTTTCTAACAGCCTAAATATGTATCCCCACTACAAAGCGTGTGTATGAATCACAGCGCATGTATGTGTGTAGCTAGAAGGCATGTGAGTGCAAATTCCGCAGTTCAAAGTTAGGCTGTGCGCCCGCGCGGGCCCCGGTCGTTGACCCTGCGCGCGCGCCGCCATGCCGTCTACGATCGGTGTTATGTAACGTGACCTTAACATTGGGCTGTGAGAACGCAACCTTATTCAGTGTCGACCATGAATGTGATCCGATTATGGCGTATTATGAAGTTTAGATAACAGGTGCAGTTATTTTTAGGCGTGAGAGCACCAAAGAATGTGATGAGTAAACGTTTTTATGAGAATCTTTTTGTTTAACTAATTTTATTTAAATGGGCAATTTGATTACATCATGCGAATACCTGGGTTTAGTTTTTAGCAAGAATTGTGTTAGACATTAAATAGTACAGTGTTTAATACTCAATTAAATTACTTTACAAAGCTCGTTTAGTTATTACAAGAAAGAGCCTTATTTTATTTTATATAAAATTAATTATTCCATTTTCAGATCCTTGTTCATTTTCTATCTAAGAGAGACTATAGGTTTTTTCAACATTTATTTGGTAAACAATAGTTTGTTTATTCAGTCATTCTAATTTCCATTCGTGACCAAGAATATAAGAATAGAACCTAATTATTTTATCAAGACTTTACAATCACTGGCCGAGTGACCGCAGTCTTTAGAATGGTAGGACTCTATTTTGCGAAACCCAATTAACTAGACCAATGTTACTATGTTCAACCTGTTAAAACCTAAAAGAAATAGTTTGATCTGCCTGAAGTATGAACGATAGGTTAAGAAGCATGTACGAAAACACAGATCATATTAAAAACAAAACAGGATACTATTTAGGGTTACCCAAAGGAACCTCATCACTAACCCCCGCTGTCCGCCAGCCCGTTTGTCTGTCAGCGAGCTATGTCTCAAGAACCGTAATAGGTTGATAGTTGAAATTTTCACAGTGTGTATTTCTATAACCGCTATAACAAAAAAAGGGGCTCCCATACAAGTAACGTGTTTTTTTTTCGGTTCATGGTACGGAACCCTTCGTGTGAGAGTCCGACTCGCAGTTGGCCGGTTTTTAAAAGTGAGTTGTCTTCTTATGTCTCTTTTTAATTTAATTATCTCTGCGAGCTATGCGTGATATGAGTCTATTTAATTATCAGTAATGCCAGTTGCCAGTGGCCTATTTAATCAGACCATCTCTTTAAATACTTTTTTTTTGTCTGACCCGCTGCCTTCAGTTCTTGATCACAACTTAGAACAATTTCCATAAACATGTTATCAAAAGCGATTAACATTACAGCATTAGTGAAGCGACACCGAGCCCCGCATCGATGAGACACGAAAAAAAATGCAAAATAACGGACGGAGAAAAGAAAACATAAAGCAGGCGCATCGTAATGCAAGTAAATCGTCCGAGGAATCCGAGAACAAAACCGAATAAATTGTTTTAATAAGGCATAAATTACGACAAAAAAATCTTACCGATCACGCCGTTACGATGGCTGACCATGGCATTTACGCTTTGTTGAATGCCGTACATGGTGCGCTTGAAATGCGCTTTTTGTATCAGCAGCGAGCTGGTTTTTGCCGCGGCATGCATCGCATACACGGTAATTTGCTATTAGTACTGTTACGGGCAGGCAGCGGGATGGTCGCGCTTAGCTGCACGGGCTGCACCTCTAGTCACCTCTAGTTCAGCGCAGCTGGTGACGCAGCTGTGACGCCACACTGAAGTCCTAACGATCACATGTAAGTTAATGATCACGCATGGAGGTTGTTAACTCGAGCTTAAGAGCGTTACTCAACTTTGAAGCTGAATTAAACTAAGATCAGGTGTTTATGGTCTAAGTTACGGTATTTTGTACGTTGCCACTTGAATTTTAGCTTAGGTGAGTCGTATTCGTAGTATGATGAAATTTTGTAGTACGTACTTGCTCGAATAAGTTGAGTCTTAATACAATTGAGTAGTGCTGACCTTTACAACGTTGTAAGGGACGACAGTTCTAAGAAAATTAATTATATTCTAGAACGAACTATCACAAACAAGAACGAATGAGCTAAAACCGATTTCACTCAAGCCGGTAGGGATACATCAAGTATTTTCTCGCAGACTATTCTGTATATACGAACTTACTATCTCTTTAGGGAGCTGTATACTGAAAATAAACGAGCGAAAAGCCTTGCTAAGGTTACCAGTGGAAACAGAAATAGCCGCTCAAGGATGACAACATTTTACAATGACAACGGATACAGAATAAGTCATTGTTCCAACAAGTAAATAAAACTAAATGTTTACATTTTGATTCGAAAAGAAACGATATCCTATAAAATACAGAGTCGTCTTTACCGACGAAATATTTGTTTTGTAGCATACAAAGTAACATTATGTATCCGTTCCAACGGTCGCCATTTTTAAAAGACTTTGTTATTAACTTGAGACCCTGAAGTAAAAATAATTACCTTCTAAATATAGGCTCCCGATCGGAGGAATGATATGATAAAATTTATTAAAGGTCAACACACCCCTTAGCAGTTCATAAACATGTTAGTTAAATTAACACTATTGAAGGTATATGGTTATCACGTATGTATTTACAAAGCAACACGCAGGTAGGTATTATCGCATTGTCTGATATTGAAGCGCGTCCAAATTAAAGCATAATTCTGATGATGCTTCGGACAAAATCGTTATAATTAATGAAAACAGCCACTGTGCGTTAATCCACTTCCCATTTTGTGGACTCCATTAGAGCATGTAACGCGAAACACTAAAGCGAAAACAAAATTTCGACTGAATAAACCGAACAGCATTTCTAATTATTAAATCTGAGACTAGAATATTCTTGGTATCGGTCTGTTTGTTTCAAAATGCACCATTGTCTGCAAATTCGTGCATTGCGCACGCAACGATAATGATGCTGAGATTATCCGGTGAAATTCCGTGAAATCTTGACGTTTGATGGAAAATGGAAATTCTGCATTTCGTACGTATTTCGGCAGCAACGAAAATGTAGTTTAATTAATGGTAAAATTCTCTTCTGGCGGGTAATCGCTTCAAAAAACCAATATTAAATATGCCTACGCCAACATTGTCGGTAAATATTATTAATGAAGTATCATTCATTTACTCCTTTTTGGCGATTGTACTCGTGTTTACGAGCAGGTAGAAAACACAGCACTATAAAATGCGACTGCAGAAACTTGACTTAAACAAACAAAATGTAAAAATAAAAAGCAAAACATTTCTATTTAGGACTTTCATCAAGTCTTGATTTGATTATTCACTCAAATTAAAAAGGTAAGCTCATGTCACATGTCATTATATACTAACACGTATTCGAAGTACATAATGAGTTTAGGTGGAGCATTATGTTGGTGTAGATATAATTCATTCGGTGTGGCACTCATAAGCAGGCTCAGAATATTCTTTGTGGAGCGCCGGGAAAGGGCTGTGCGGTTTCTAGTGCTGTGCCGAGTAAAATGTCGATGATTTTTTGAAAATAACAATATACTATTTCAATAACATATGAAAACTAATTCGTTGGCAAATTTTGTCTAGGATACTACTTACGTAACATTAGTTCCAAGAAAAATCTGGCTTAAACACTTAAAACAAAAGAAAATGCAAATGAATCATAAAAGATCTTACTCATGCATGTTTACATGTATAATATGAATAACTAGGTAGATATTTACCAAACACAGCCACACTCATTACAGTCGAACAATGCAACTTATCGTGCAACTGCACTTTAGTAAAAAAAAAACAGCAAACCTGTCTTTCACTTGTCAAAGAACACACGCACGCAAAAAATGCATGACTGTCGCACATCCAGCACATTTCATCGACATCGATGTAGCACGTGCCTACAACACAGCTCTTTGGCGTCAGGCTCAGATCAAATTAAAAACAGAATTTATTATAAGTATCATTAATTATTTAATGCAATACTTGGTTCACTGGCGTCGGGTGGGACGGCCTGACCGCACTCCGTGTTTTTGCTACCAAATTTACAGGTACAAACAGAATGGGATATTTAGATTAACACTGTGAAGGGATGAACGCAATGCCGGGATAGTCGACGTAGGAAGGATAATTAGTTTCGCACGTACAACATCACAATTAACTTTCACTTCGTTGATGTCCATTTACATGATTTTAGGTGCTTCATTCTAATTTGGTGACGGATTATTCGTGTTATTTGTTGTGACACTTCAAATTTGTGTGTCACAACACTCTGATTTACGATATGTTAATGAAATATGCATTTATGGAACATCGGATTAATGGAGCTCGATTCGTTTATGTTTTTTTTTTTTTTGCATAATTTTAACCGATGTTTATGATAGATCGCAGTTTTCTATCTCATGTTTTATTTTTACCATCAACATTTATTATTAATACCACGAACAATAGATTTATGTTTTCAATAAAATATTTAATCAAAACATTCAAGGTTGCTCTTCCAAATTACTGGAGATAGAAATGTTTTTAGAAAAAACCAAGTTTGATGTAGTTTGCCTAACAGAACATTGGTTAAAAGACCACCAAGTAAGTTCTATTAATTATGAAAATTATTGTGTAGGTAGTCATTTTAGCCGACAACGCATGATACATGGTGGGTCATTAATTTTAATTAAAACTTCGATCAAATCAAAAGAAAGAAGGGATATTGTGAAACTGTCGGTTGAGCACACCATTGAATTGTCCTGTGTTGAGCTTGATAAGCATGTTGTGGTATGCGTCTATAGACCTCCGAGTTACCAGAATCTACCTGTGTTTGATACTGTAATGGAAGAGGTGTTAAAAAAAGTAAGTAATAGTAGTAAGTCAATAATTATTTGTGGCGACTTTAATATTAACTTATTAGAAACAAACTCGAATACTATCAGGTTGTTGAGTCTTTTTAATTCATTTAATTTGTCAAATGTTTTTATTGAACCGACCCGTGTGACAGCTTCTACTTCAACTTGTATAGACAATATATTTTGTAATTGTGATTACTTACATAAAGAAATTGTAAATAAGTTACCATCTGATCACAGCGGTCAAACAATAACGTTTTGCACTTACATTCCTTTACAAAAAATTCTAATAAAATTTAGACCGATTACAGATAAAAATTTGGAGAAACTTAACTATACTTTGGCTAGTAAACTAGGTGCTCATAGTTTTATTAACATAGACGACCCTAATGAGTTCTATGCCGAGTTTTTTTCTATATTAAACACGCAATTTAATGACACTTTTCCTTTAAGGTCTAAAAGTATTTACACTAAGTTCTTATTTAGCGATTGGGCAACTCCAGGCATTCGTATAAGCAGGGAAAAGCTATATGAACTGTATGGCTTAAAGCAGCATATGAATAATATAAGTTTTCATAAGTATGTTGCAAAATATTCAAAAACATATAAAAGTGTATGCAAAACAGCAAAAGCTCTGCATATTAGCAATAAAATAAAATCAGCAGACGACAAAATAAAAACTACTTGGAAAATAATAAATAACGAAACAGGTAGGAAGAAACAGCGTGAAACTAAATTTAATTTAAATACTGTACATGGCCAAATAAACTCGGACGCAGAGGTAGCTCAGGAATTTGATAACTTCTTTGCCAATATTCCTCTTAAAACTACAGAAGCTCTCAACTCGTCATCCACGCTCGCTGCTGACTTACTTAGAAAGAATGTAAAGGTATGCCCATCGGAGTTTAAGTTTCAACATACAAACCCCCAGGCCATTATAAAAGCTTTTAAAGATCTTAAAATTAAATCAACAGAAGATCTTTGGGGAATATCTGTAAAAGTTTGTAGATCTATCATTGAAACTATTGCCCCCTACTTAGCTGTCATATTTAACACTAGTGTAGACAAGGGAGTATTTCCGGATCTCATGAAACACAGTAAAGTCGTTCCATTGTTCAAATCGGGTGATTCTCAAGAACCCAACAATTATCGGCCGGTGTCAATTCTGCCAGTTCTCAGTAAAGTGTTTGAAAAGTTAATGCTTAGTCAGATGTTACGTCACTTTAATAAAAATTCCATCTTTCATGAACACCAGTACGGTTTCACCAAAGGGCGTTGTACAACTGACGCCGGTGTCACCCTAATAAAGAACATTTTTAACGCCTGGGAAGAGTCGCAAGATGCCATTGGAATATTCTGCGACCTCTCGAAAGCGTTCGACTGCGTTAACCATGAGACGCTTTTGTTGAAACTTGAGCACTATGGGATTAGGAATAGAGCCCTTGGTTTACTTAGTTCATACTTGATGGGCAGACAGGTTAAAGTTCAGATAAACGGTGTAAACTCAATAGGGTCGGAAACGACAATGGGCGTTCCTCAGGGTTCAATATTGGGTCCATTCCTTTTTTTAGTTTACATAAATGATTTGCCCCAATTACTTAAAAATCAACCAAAGATGGTGTTATTTGCGGATGACACATCATTAATATTTAAAATAGACCGACGTTCACAAAATCTTGACGACGTCAATAGCTCTATTCATCAGGTCCAAAATTGGTTTACGGCAAACAACTTGGTTTTAAATAAAAAAAAAACTAAATGTATTAGATTTTCTTTACCAAATGTTAAAAGTAGCGAATGTGACATCATATTGAATGGAGAAAAACTGGAGTTCATTAATCAGACGGTTTTCCTAGGTATCACATTGGACGAGAAATTACAATGGGGGCCTCATATAACATCTCTTGCGGGTCGTCTAAGCTCAGCCGCGTATGCTGTTAGAAAGATAAGACAGTTAACAGACGTAGAAACCGCACGTTTGGTCTACTTTAGTTACTTTCACAGCATTATGTCGTACGGTATTTTGCTGTGGGGTCGGGCTGCTGACATTGAATCCATATTTATTTTACAAAAGAGAGCTGTCAGAGCCGTTTATAATCTGCGTCGCCGTGATTCTCTTAGGGAACTTTTTAAAAAGATTAATATTATGACAGTCCCTTGCCAATTCATTTATGAAAATATTATGTATGTGCGGAAAAATCGACATCTTTTTAGTAAAATTAGTGATAGACATAATTTTAATACTAGAAATAAAGACAAATTAGATCAACCATTTTTTAGATTAGCTAAAGTCCACACTTCTTTCATGGGGTATTGTGTTAAATGTTACAACAAAATACCTTCTGACATATTAGAACTAAATGAAAGAAAATTTAAAACTCATGTTAAAAGTACACTTTGTGAACAAGCATATTACAAATTAGAAGATTACATTCAGGATAAGAATGCTTGGAAACATGCTGGTCCTGCTCCATAGGACAATCAAGGGTGAAGGTCAAACTGGTTGATTAATGTATTAACTTTATAGATATACTGTTTCTTTTTTTGTGTTTTTATTTTTCTGTTGACTCACACACTGTTGTTTAATTAATGGTTCCAATGTTTGTAAATATGTGAGTACAATTTACCTAAATTTCTTTAGGAAATTAATAAGTTTACCTCTGCTGGTGATACTTTGTTCTTTAAGTAGCATACTCTGGGTGCATCGTCCTCACATAATATTAAATTAATTTTTGTATACTAAATTTTGTAAAATCATTATTTGAAAAGAGTAACTATGGAGTTTCTTGTCCGTTCTTCTCCATAAGAATCTACCTTTCCGAATGGACAGTAGAGTCACTTTATTAATGTTAAATTGTTATTTTACTGAACTGTAAACGATGACGTTCAAAAGTGCCGTTTAATGGCCTAATTGAAATAAACGTTTTGACTTTGACTTTGACTTTGACTTTGACTTTGACATTGTTACAATTTTATTTAGGAGCGTAATATTGAGGGATTACCGTGCACTTTAAAGCGAGGGGATTACAAGCAAAAATGGAACACGCATTCAAAATTTTCCAGTAATATTCTTTGAACTAAAAAATCCAATTCACGATTTTATGAGCAAATCCAAAAAGCAACATAATCCGCGTATTGCAGCGTACGTTTTAAGAGCATAACACGAAATGAGTTTCATATTACAAGATTGTCGAATCCGTGTGGATAGCAAAACGATGGCAATTGATAGTTCGGGGTAGGACGGGGACCGAGGAGTATCAAACTTTATGAAAAGTTCCCGTCACCTCGCAGTCGAGAGCGAAACTACGTCATGTACGTAAATCCCGCAAAAAATAACTTGTCCGAACATTTGGCTTTTAAATGTTAAATTAGTTCTTTGAATTTCTGTTTAATATTAGTGGACTCAAAGCCTCGACAAGGAATTAAATATGAATATTTGTCTGGCCTCGTAAACAGAATGTTTCGAAGGTCCGAACCAGGGGTTCTTTATGTCTTTGTAGCGGTTAGCAAGTATCAAGAGTAGGTTTACTTAGGCGCTGTCCCCAGGCCTGTTTTGGTCGGGCTACTAGGAGAATGAATACGAAAACGTATTTACTTTGTGACTTGTAAATGTCCTCGGGCGGAATGACGACATTGTTAATAAATTACTTGTAAGTCTTGTGTGTATGTTAAAAAGTTTGGTGAACGTAATACTTGGAAGTCGGTTTCTTTAGTTGAAAAACACCGTTACTATGTCATGACAAAGTTTTAGCAGTTTAAAAAAAAAACTAGCCTTTGCGCGACTTTGTACGCGCATATCCCATTGTTTCCCGTTCCCGTATAGCCTATGGCTTTCCTCATGAATGTTGCTATCATTTACAAAAACAATTTTCTAATTCCAACTAGTAGTTCCAGAGATTAGCGGGATCAAACAAACAAAAAATTATATAGATAGATAGATATTCTACAATTTCAGTATCTTCTTCTTCGCTTCACTCTTGACAGTAACTTGAAACTTACAATCATCTAAAGGCTCAGAGAGAGCGAAGATCTCCGAGTATCCTATCACACATGAGGCTACATCTTAGTAAATAGGTTCTTAACTTTAAGTGATCTCCTTTTATTAATTTTTTATTAAAGTGAAACTTTTATTACATCGTCTCAAATTTTTTGGTCTGTGTATCGCATGTCGCGTGACGGTCGGCCGCGGAGTAGGGATAAAGTGAAAGGCGCTCGTCAGAGCAGCCGAGGCCAATATGGCGGCGTCTATAGTTCCATCAGCTGACCGTGTAGTGTATAGACTATTACTCATTTGTGCCAGTGCTCCACGCTAATTTGTTTGTTTTTGTCAGTGTTTTTTTAATACCCTTAATGGAATATTATTCCGAAATTTTTTTGTTAAATATCTATAATGTGAAAAAAAGTTTCACTTTCACCGTGGTTTCATAAACTACACAATCCTTTCTTTTTTTATAATTAGCACAGTATGCTCGTCATACAACTTCTGTTATGTGTTCAAACTGTATGCGAGAACGCCGGGCACAAGTTTAATCTTATACTGGGTACCGGTTTTCAACGAAAACACCTTTTATTGTTGTAGTAAAACTGCATAGTTATAGATTAGTGTTTTTGTGCAACCTGTAGAAAATAAACTATATTATTTATTATTAAATTATAGACACTTAACAAAATATTAAGAAAATTACCAAAACTATGACCAACATTCAATGGCGGCAATTTTTTCTAGTTTGGCCGTCCTCATCAAGTAATAGGTCAATGGCGCTACCATAGACAAAACGGGCGACATTTTGGCAAGCACGTGGATCAATGACAGCTATGTTTGTTCTCCGTTAAGTGCAGATAAGGCTCTCACAATCGCGCCTCTCATTAAACAGGGGGAAGTGTTTGTAATAATTGATTAAACGTATATGTATGTCGACTGTTGATTAATTGACGGTAGGCGAACAACGGGTCACGAGGGACTGGAATGTGCAAAATTTTGCTGTTTGCATTTTGAACGGTTTTGTTAACTTTTTAAGGCTACTATAGGCACTTTATCCTGAAAAACGTAGGATAAAGAAAATAAACATTAATTTCAGGTTGTTAAAAATTCATAGAAAAAATGAATATAAATTTTTTATACTTGGTATTTTACAATAGATATTATGAATTTCAATTAAATTAGTCTTCATAACATCGCATTAAATTAAAATTAAATGAAATTTTGATTTTAGTTATTAAAATACATAGTTAATTAAATTAGATTAATTATAACTGCCATGTTAGAAAATAATGAAATAATTGGTTACTGTACATCTCAGAAAGAGAAAGAACAGTAACCATTAAATGTTGCTTTTGAAACCCTCTCCCTCATGACTTTCACCCAGTCCACCACCCATACAGTCAATTTGTAAAACGGCGTCACTTTGGCGCCGCGACTTATGAATTAGTTTTGACCTCAAACACTTCGGTAAAGCGACTTTGTTCATTTGTTACGAGTCCCATGTGTTTTTTAGATCCCACGTTAAAAGCTTTGAAGTTTGCGTAGTTTAGGTGCCCAAGGCTTTGACACTAAGGTCGGGGCTTAACGAACGCGCAGCGTGTAGCGTTTTTCGTTTGAATCTGCCCACGCATTTGGGCACATTACCTTTATGCCTGTGTGTAAAGAAAGCTGTTTTATTTTCAAGAATAGTAATAAGAACAAGTGAGAAGTCTGATGGTCTTTTTTATGGATGGGAAATCATCAAATGATTTCTTCCGCTCTGGGTAGAGGGGAAGGGCGTGTCAACCCATCCGTGTTCCTTCTAAAGCCCTTTGCGTTCCAAATGTTTGCCACGGTAACTCTTTCGAACAAATTCTGCAACTCTAGCGGGCCCCGTCTCCTATGCTGATATCTCTTTGAGGCGCGCGTGGAACACAACACGCCATCGACCCGGGCCTGGTGGTGATCGGACAGCGAGCCACCCAACGCTCGCCGTCCGCAGGCCCGAAGCCTGATGGGTTGTGGACGTCAGATAGGCAGGCTCTCCATGTAAAATACTGGTATTCAGATGCATCCAGTGCGACTGCAAGCTGACCCCATTATATATTTTAGAATAGCTGCTGAAAAGCTGGACAGAAAGTGATGCTGATGACTAACAAGATAATCGAGTACATACTTGTAATATTTTTATGTTCGAAGCTAGTTACTTCAATATTTCTTAGTTCTTCGACCAGCTAAGCCGCGTAGGGTATTCGCGAAACTTATGCAAATGGCGTCTCCAATCCCGCAACGTTCTTACACACTGGCGCCTCAGCTTCATTGTGACGTATCAAATTAATTTCATACGTTGAGCTTACAGTCGAAACCTAGGCTTATGTCTTAAAATAAACTAAAATAAACAAAAGAAATGGTCTTGAAAGTGACTAAGTATAATAAAGAAAGGATTTAGGTAGGTACCTAAGTATGTTTTGTAATATTCTGTTTGTTTCAGAGTTAAAAAGGGATAAAGTACCCAGCAACAAGAACTTTTACGATTTTTAAGAGGACTGTCTATAAAATTTCTCAAACGATATAACGCTAAACATAATTGCAATAACAACTAACCATAATACCGTTATACCGGCAACATTAGTAACAGATATTAACACCAGATATTCCGGAACAACACAGGTTAAAGCCAATAAGGAACACGAAACGCTTCACTAACAGCTAAGAGCACCTAATGTACATGATAACCCGTGATTCCCGCCACTGCCCGTGATCCTAACAAGGTTTTCGCTGTGTCCAGTGAACCGATTACTAAACGTGGTGCGTACCAAAGGGAGCTGAGCATGGCAGGTGAAACAAGAACATCACTGTTGTAATATTCACTTTGGTACACCCCCTCCCGGACCTCACCCCTCAGTCCCTTCCGAAAGCTCTTAATGCCAAGTCGGCCTGACCTCATGCCAGCTACATTAAGCCGTTTATACATTATGTATGAATTTGTTATGCCGTTTGATGTAAAGAAGCTTTAACTCAGGTAGTGCTAAGGTTTTAAGTCAATTTTCCCTTAATATTTTATAGTGTAATTTTTCAATTTGTGTTGTCTTTAGCTGATGGAGGTACTAGAAACTGAAATAATATTTCAGCTAAGTTTACTTAAGCATGAAATTTCTTAAAGAAAATATTACCTGTAGTAAATTGATTTAAAACCGATTTTACAGTGCCTAACCGGACTGTTCAATGAGCATCATTGTATTTAATTTTAGGCTGCAAAAGATTTATTCAGATGGCCAAAAGCCCGGACGTTTATCAATTAGGCTAATGAAATCTCTCTGTAGCAATATTTCATAAACTTAAAAGGACACAACAACAATACCACAAATAAATTCTGTGAAAATAAATACATGTGCATTTTATTCTCTAGTTTCCCGTTTTTTAATTAAGTTAATGACAACACCACTCGACAAAGTGTTGCCAGGTGCCATCCCGGCTGAGCCAATACCTCTCCTCGACGTCAATAGTGCTCGTATTCCCCAATATTTGGATTTTCGATGGTCTGAATAAGCCTTCCGTTGCACGCCCAGTTTTTTGGCTCGGAGCTTTCCTAGAAATGTAAAAAGTAGTCCAATTCCTCTCGTACAACAGTATTTTGACATCTCCAATGGTGAAATGTTAAAAGTATTGGTTCGGTGAGGTATGGACAGAAACATAAAAAAAATACATTTTGATGGTGCAGTACAATTTAATTTGCAATTTTAAACATCAAACAATATGCTGGTGTTTTTGCTCTACTTGTAACTATGCGGAATATTTATTCAATGATATATGTACTTGATGTTTGCTTGTGTTTGAATAGTAATTCATATAATTGTTAGGTTAGAGACTGCATATGGTGTAGGGACAAAATTTTTACTCCTTTATAAAACATTACCTACCATGTTATAAACTCTATCTCCCGACACAAATATTAAAACTTGTAACTAGTACTAACATTTCAAAGCATTTCCTGCCTATTAAAATACTCAGATACACATGTTATTACGACGACAAAAAACTGAATACACACCGCTATAGTTACCACTTTTTCTTCCTTCTTTTTTATATAAATTATTATCACCAGGCCAATGAACACGAATGAGGTAAATAGGCTTTATCCGTTTACTAGCATATTTTTACATCAATAAATAACTTGTTTATTACAGAGGAATAGACGGAAAAAGTTTGTTATCCAATACTTTTGTTGCAGTAAATTCGGATGTGTAAAGTTCATAAACAGGTCAACACGAATTTAAATGAAGGAGCACAAAATCTCGCCGAATCTTGTAAAACTACGCCACACAAAACGGAAAAACAGTTTGCTAACCAATAATTTTGTAGCAGTAAATTCGGATGTGTAAAGTTCTTAAACAGGTCAACACGAATTTAAATGAAGGAGCACAAAATCTCGCCGAATCTTGTAAAACTACGCCACACAAATTCGTTACTTTACATTCAAATGCGGTCTCATTATGATGTAAAAATAAAACTTGTAAGGCTTCCCCCATGCTGATTTTGGGAGAGGAAAAGAAGATGTTTTATTACTTTAATTAATTTAACGATGTAGTAAGTGCTTGTCTGAAGTTCGTCTGAAGTTTTCAGCTTAGAATATGAACTGTTAAATTGGAAAGTTTGTTATAATTATACATAAACTAGATGCTTAGACAAGCCTCTGTTGGACATACGCCTTCCCTAAATTCCATCTATCCAATTAATAAGTGACACTGATTTCTGTCATTGATCTGAAATCATCTTAAATTGCAGGTTGGAAAATTGGCAGCTGTATTTCTGAAGGGAAGCAGTTGCCGCTGACTTTGATGACCTTCTGAGATTATGCCAACCTAACAGGCAGAGTTAAATAGACTTATGTACTTGTACTATAAATCATTTCATCGGATCATTATAGACAACTATGAAAAAAAATATTTTTGCCATGGCCCATTACATGTTTCTTACAAAACAAGCTTTATAAAATATAGAAGACTTAAATCATTCAGATTCTTCAGGAATAAATCATAGTAAATTACGACTAGTAACCTTGAAAAGGGTCTAAACCAATCCGGAGCCGTTAGTAACAGTGTCTACTCATTATTTCCAAAACATGAAATCCGTACAATTTGGCTGTTCAACAAAATATCAATAACGGCGGATATTATTTGTATAGTAAATACACTGTTATGCTAGTACAGATACGCAATCAATTGGCAATAAAATGGCTGCTCAGTCAACCTTAAAAGATGGTTGTCAACCGCTGGCTTTTGGCTTCAACGAATTTAGGATGAATTTTGAAATGTTAGAATATATTTGCCTATTAAAATACTCGTATATTAACTTGAAAAGGGATCGTGATTGTCGGCTGAAACAGGTAATATTTGAGAGGGAAAATTGACGTGCAATTTTTTCCACATGTATTTTTCGACAACCATGGTATTCCAGTTGTTTTAATTAAAACGAACGCCACAAAAACAAAGTTCCCAATTCATTGAAATACTCAATTCTCCCACTCAAAACATCGACAAAACTTTAAAACATTTAAGATAAATCGTACAGAATTTTGAATTGGAAAAGTAACATTAATAATAAGTTTAAAAACGTATTTATCATGGCGGCTTCTAAGCCATGGCAGGCATGTCCGACCTAACGAGGAACGGAGTATTCTCCAAATGTTTTGAGGAGTATACGTCATACGGAAGGCGGAACGGGGTTGAGTTGGGGGCGGTACCTTTTACGGCTCTCGGATTTCTTGGAAATGTGTCCTAGGTCTAAAGAAGTTGTATAAAACGCCCCGCTTTTGCTACGTTCAGCTCCGCTATCGCTTGTAGTGATACCTGGCCGCAAATGGGGGAATAATCGCGATGCATCCAACTGTCTGAGGCATTAGACTGCAACGCATTAGATGCTACGTTATATTTGAGACGTCTTGATATCGTCTGCGTCTTGGAATACTAATATCTGTTCTTTTGACTAATGTTAGTGGTTCTATGATGGCTTCAACGATCTGTGTTGGATGATTGCCTAAGTTCTTTAACTTCGTTGTCCTACTTATTTCACTGGTAATTTTGTCTATCTTGTATTATGTTATGGCAGTTTTTTTATGTTTATTTAAATCTTAAGCAATAGGTGTAGCCTGCACCTATCGCTTACCATCTTCTTGTCAGAACACCTTTGTCAACAACCGAAAAATAATAACTTATTTATGTTTTCTCCGTCAGAATATTGAGCAATGAGAATGAAGGATGTTTTGTTTTGTACCACAAGATTTGATATCTCATTGAGTTGGCGAATTTTAAGATTAATCCTTGTTATAAGGCTTGTCTAATCGAGCAGAAAAGGAAAACATCAATTGTATTAATATTCTTAGACCTGAATGTGGGGGAGAAAGTGGAGTGCTTTCTCCGGTATGGAAAGTTATTAGGATTACTCTATTTATTGGTCCTTCCAGTATAAGTATTGGTCGTTTCAAGTTTATTTAAACTGAGCGAGCATGATAATTCCCACATAATTCTGTAGCTCGATATACAACATGTATAGTGCATGCGTTTTAGCACAGAAAATCAAAAATATGTCTTTTCCCCCAATTTCTCTGTTGAAATATCGATGTTCAATCTTTTTGTCAGTGGAAACGCAGAAAGTGTCGAGGATCACGATACTATCGATTCAAGACGTTAAAAAGCTTCACATCCGTTTTCAAATAAAGTATGCTACAATCTGGTAATAACTACAGGCGTCAATGGCCGCTATTCCCATACTTAAACGCACCAACTATACAATCAACTATAGATATTCCATTTTTAAACTAACTCCTCCAAAAATCACATACTCTCCCTTTTCAATTACTTCAGCATCCCCAAGATAGATGATTGTCGGAAAGCGGTCGAGATAAAAGGCCGATGTCACTTGTTGCTTAAATCTGGTATGCGTCACACGTTTACGACGTCTCGCTGCCTTCTAAACTGTGTTTAGGAACGTCTGTCGTACCCGCTTTTTATTTCAGGCCATTTAAATTCTATTGGGCTTGGGAACAGTGGAGCAGTTAGGATTAATGGTTGGAGTCTATTGTAACGCCTTTTTTGTTGGAAAACATGGTATATTTTGTGCATCAAGGAGCTGTTGATGCACTTCATCATCATCATATCAGCTGAAAGACGTCCACTGCTGGATGTAGGCCTCCACGCCAGGCTTGCAGGCGGGTTGGCGATCGCAGTGTAGCTGTTGCAAAGCACGAGAATGCTACTGCCCATTCTCTGGTGAGTCCCTTAGTCGCCTCTTACGACACCCACGGGAAGTAATAAGATGGTGCTATTCTTTTACGTCCGACATCTCTACTTATTAGGTTAAGTACTAGTCTTTTCCCATGGCTTCGTCCGCGTGGCCCACCAGCCAATTTTCCGGGATAAAAAGTAGCTGAGCTTCTTTTTATGCATTATTTTCATATATGGTGAAGTATTTTTTTAATCGGTGCAGTTAAGCAAACAATTCTACTTCTTAATTATGTTTAGAATAGTTCTTTTCATCTTTAGGAACACTGCAGCATTATAATTATATATATATATACATTATAATTATAATACATTTAATTAATTATTCCTAATATGAGATTTGGTCGCGCCAATAGTTCTTTTGAATAAAAATGGTATTTCAGATCACAACTTGAACCAAAACGTAAAGCTACACTGGAATCTGCTACCACTAAAAACAGTGTGTTAAATAACCGGTATTTTAGTGAAATGTATCAATTAAAACACTGGTGGTTTTGAGCCGAAACAAGTAAAATTCTTCCGTTTACAGGTTCATCGAATAATTTCAGTTCAATAGACAACACGTAACCGTACACTGACCACAATGCATTATGATACCCGCTCGTGTGCAAAGTGGTTTTTTGGTTTAAATGGAATAAAATGTTTGTTGCTCATCAAAACAGTGAAGGATGGGAAATCATCGAATGACTTCTTCCGCTCTGGGTGGAGCGGAAGGGCGTGTCAGACTCTTGCTGACTAAAACCTATCCGTGTAAGGAACACGCTAAAGCCCTTTGCGTTCCAGGGCCTCTTTCGAACAAATTCCGCAACCCTGGCAGGAAAACAGTGAAGGGCTTGGTTCGTTGTATAATATGTCTATGAACGCAGACGAAGCCAAAGGACAAGGTATGTCTGGATCGGTGCATGTGGCGTTCTATATTTTTGAGAAACAGATTTATCCCCGAGGTAGGAATAGTGAGTTAATTGTCCATTTTTATTTAGACTAGGCGACTAAAACATGCCGTTGGATATTCAACACTGCTCAGCGCACAGAGTGGATGAACCAACAGTGCAATAATAATATTTAGGCATTCAATTACTTGTTGTCTAGTTTAGGGCCAGCTGCTATTTACGATATAGGGGTTCTAGTGTCAACATTATATCCTATTTTACTACTGCACGCAATCTACTGGTTTATCTTGTTAAGAATGGAAGATCGAGGCAATATCATATCTCAAAGATAATAAACAATAAAAATCTAACCGCTTGTGCCCTTAACAAGGCTTTAACTAATTTTTAATCTGAGGCTTTTCACATCATATCTTAACCTTTTGAACGATAGAGCATAAACGCATCGGCGTGCGCCCGACGCCAAGCCACAAATTCGCTATTCTTTTTGTCACATATTTGTGACGTTTGGCATACCTGTATGCCAAACGTCATACATGTCTTGCAAGCACGTGCCCTGGCACGTGCTTGCAAGACATGTATATGTGACAATGGCGTTCAAAACGTTAAGGAAAGAAAGAATAATCATTTATTTCATGATAGTCCATCAGGTAATCACCCAATATAAAACAAGTATAAGTAAAGCACAAACCACAATTCAAACTGTAAAATAACCATCAATTCCATTCAACAATTTCGACCCCACTTTTAATTACTTCAACAAAAAGGCAGTGCTTACAAAATAGCAGTAAATAGTGAGCACAGCGCTGCAGCGGCTACATTGTTACGTAATCCCACATGTTGTCCGTTGCTAATAAACTGTAGCTACCAGTAGCAGTTGTGCTCATGTTGTGTGACGTCATTGGTCATGAACGGAATGGACGGTGATGTAGAACTAGGAATTAAGAAGATGGCTTTGTAGTTCATTATTTTCTTGTTAAGAAAATGTGACGGCGACTTGAAATTAATTGAATGGTATGAATTTTCTAAATAATGTTTGATAATCTTATTACAATTATTTATCTATTTCTGTACATTATTATAAATAGGTAGCCGATTTGTGTTTGTGTGATCCCGTTGTTCTTCTAAACTAGTGGTTTACACCATAACGTTATCATAATGTACTGCTGCTAATAAACTGTAGTTACCAGTAGCAGTTGTGCTCATGTTGTGTGACGTCATTGGTCATGAACGGGATGGACGGTGATGTAGAACTACGAATTGGGAAGATGGTTTTATACAGCATCATTTTTGTTTCACAATACTTTGGGAAAATTGACATCATTTAGTGAATTTTAAGTCCTCATACTAACCATTAAAAAAGTTAAATTATTTCTAATTGTTGATTTAATTTATAAAATTCAAATGTAATTATTATATTGTAAATACTGTATTGTGTATTTTATGTGTAAATTCAGATACAAATTACTTTTTTTATGAATAAATGACTATGACTATGACTATTAGCTGTGGTCAGTAGAATGTGGCCAGGAGTTGAAATTAATTGAATGGTGTCAAGATTTCAAATAAATTGTGTGAAAATCTTACTAGAATTATTAATCTATTTCTGTACATATTATAAATAGTCGATTTGTGTTTGCGGGATCCCGTTGTTCTTTGAAACCAAGATTTTCTTAGAAGTGATTTACAACATCATTGTGAGAATTTTATTTCGGTAAGTTTTATGTGTTAGTGTTAATATAAAACTATCTATTCATAATCTTATTGTTTTGTCAAGTCGAACTCCATACAAACTCCGTAAAATCCGTACGAAACAAGGGTAAGTCACTAGTGCTAAATAAAACGTTAACATAAAGGAATCGCTTATTTTCAGCACAAAGGCATGTCAATGTGTCAGCTGTAAGTAAATATAAAAAGCTCAAAGAAACTAATTGAGCTGAAACTTTTCTATTATCCAAAGTCACATTCGTAACTCTACAACGAGTTACCTTAAATGTATCATAAACGAAATTATTCCACATGAATTTAATATTAGGCAATTATAAAGTTATATTGTTACCAAATTAAACAATTGGGACTATCAAAGTAAATGTATGTAGGTGAAGTTTTACATAAGTAATTGCTTGTAAGATTTTCTGGAGATATTTTATTTTGCTGTCTCAATTTGGTTGAATTTCTTTATGTACAGAAAGGATAAGAGACATAGTGAATTTCCTTGGCTCATCTAAGTGAGAATGTGTTAATTCAAGAACAAACAAAATAGTAACATTTGCTTTGCTGTAATCATCAATTCATTAACTATGTGGACCACATTTAAAATTACTTTCAATGCCACATATTTGTCAAAAACTGACATAATTGTAACGTTTTTGTGACAGGTGTTGTGAACTTAAAGAGTTGTCAAAATGTCGCTTGTCACCTGTCAGTTTTATAAAACAGGCGCCAGGTGATTATGTTTGAGTGTATTTAGACTTACAGAAGCTTACTTACCATAGATGTATACAGGTAATTCAGCAAATTACCGGCTCAAAGCCCAAAGCATAATTCAGCGCTACTAGATTTTACAAACCAAGTAGGTACAATATAAACGTATGAACCCACGTCGAACATGAACAAGTCTATTTCTAATCAGTTCGTAGTTTCCATCGCAGCACGTTTCAGTTCAAATAAGGCTTTATCAACCAGTTGCGTGGAACCGAGTCCGATCCAAAATTGAGCGTCGAAATGAGCATTTACAGCAAACAGTTGAGCAAAGGTTGAGCATAATACAGTTCAGTACAATTTGTATGTGAAGACAATTTGGTTGGATCGACTCTGTGTTCATTACGTTTGGTGAGACGAGTTTTATTTCAACGAATCGGTTCAATGAAATGAAAGTTTTTCAGAATAGATTTGTTTGCTTGAATCAGTTGAAAGATCGGGGTAAGAAGTCCGTTTGTCTACTATTGTTTTGGAAATAAGGTTCAGTATGAATTATTGAAGACGTAGGGTAAGTATGAACGATCAAGTATTCATTTATTTAAATTGTGAATTAAAAAATAAAGGTCCGCCTCCAGCGAACATCAACTTCAAATTAAGGGGCAGCATGAATACCTAAATAATAATCCATTACGAATAAGATTAAAGGCTACATTTCCACATAGCACACAAAACACTTTCAGTGCCTCCCATCAAAATGCAAGCGAGTGAAAGCTTTGAGGTAACAGAGGCAACTTGGACCCTGATTGCGGATCGCAAATGTTTGCCGGGGCTCACGAGAACCGCATCAATTATTCAAATAACTACGTACAGCGACTGACTAGACGAGTAATTTTGCGAATATTACCCGAGGAGGGGCACGAAATGTAAGCTGCTTACAAGTTTCGCGCCAAATAACTTGGGGATACCCGAGAATGGCTCTTGTGTATGATAAGTATGCAAGTCCGGACCGCCCGGGCTCTAGTTAGTTAACTGACGTTATTAATCTGATGAAAAGACCTATTGATCGTGAGTGTTGCTCGCTCTTCACAGTTTCGGATACTTAGCTGATATTACAAACGAGAACTTTACTCTTCACTACCTAATGAGAACATCTAATGATAAAATATCTCTTCGACAAAATACGCACATGTTTTTCTAAGCCGGATTCAGAACCACTCGAAGTTATCCAAACATGCCGAAAATCTCAACTTAAGTATAGGAAAAATGTTCAATCTGAATAAAGTGTGCTACGGTGGGCTTTGCCAAAAAGGGAAGAAGGATTAAAGAGGTCGCGAAGCTGACATAGTAGGATTAACTGAGCGGAGCTGTGTCAGCAAATAAATGACGATTCTTCGAACGGATACATTATTCACTGGAAGATGTACCTATTTTTAAAAGACTTTCTCAAGAAGACAAAATAGATAAAAATATCCCTACACGTGTTTCCCGGATCAAAGGACCAGTGACCTGTAATGGAGCTTTTCCTCTTAGTACAAAAAAGAAACTAGGGTCTGTCAACAGTCCGCAGGGATTTTTCCGTTCCTAGCTATACAAATGGATTTTTTTATTCAAAAAGCCAGAAAAGCCCTTTCATCTAAACGGACCTAAGTATTCCCAGAAATATCCTGTTTTCTATTTCTGAATCAATTCTGACCTTTAAGCTGCCCAAGCCACAAGACTTAGTCCTACAACGATATAAAGCATCTCAAAAAATGTCCATTTATTCAAATACATCTTAGCCACGAACTTACAAACATTAATAATTCCGTCTGCTAGTCACTTCCAGTAAAGATCAGGGTCGATGGCTTCCGTAAAATAGGCTTAGTCGGTGGCAACACGTCAATAAAAACTGACACTTGTCAACGAAAAAAACGCTTACATTTTCAACGGGGACCATTTTGAATTTAACTGCGACAGCATAAAGTTTTTGAAACTATTTTGGGTGTAACGAGTGACCCGTCAGCGTTGGACAGCGAGAGAATTGATATATTGAACACCTTAAATGGGACAGAGACTTACAGCCGAACCCAAAGAATTAAGTCAGCCAATTTGAACTCTTTCAAAAGTTGCACACATAGGTACAGTTGTTACGAGTTTAGACACACGAAGTCTTTTAGAATTTCCAATTTTCATCTAGATTGCCTAGTAAATATTCTATTATATAAAACAAGCGCTACAATAACGGCCAACACATTGTAACGTCAAACCGCGTTAAGATAACCAAAGCCTTATTAAAATTTAACACAGAAGTTGCATCGCGCCGAGGCATCACAGACACAGCATCGCATTTACAGGAGCGCGCCTATAATTTCGCTATCGCTATTACGCCACGGAATCCTTAATTAATACCCTCAACGTTCCTTTAATATTAGATCATTAAAACCGCAATGTTCTAAAACTTACCTGCCTGCTTTCAAAACTCCAAGTTATATAAACAATGCGAAGTTTACGGTTGAACTTTGAACCGGTACCTATGTCAGGTTTACAAGTTATAACTTCCGATTCTAATTAAAAATTTAACAAACCGGATAATGGCGGTTGCTTTTAGCTAAATCATGAATATAATTTTGTATTGAACGGAGCTCAGCAACATAGGATGGATTAGTTTTCAATGGAAAATCATCGCTCATTGTTATCTTGCACGTGCTTATTTTATTAAGCTTATCAAGGCCTTTTAACTCTTTGCTCTACGGAAATCAAAATTCGGGGAAGTTCAAAGTTTATTTAGAATACTCCATTACAGAGATATCTTGATTTCAAGTCGATTTATTTAGCTAATCCTTCCTTATACATAAATAGATCAATATTGAGATAAGTTACCAAACCAAAAGTTGGCCTACACAATATAGGTACATTGGTTGGCTGTCATTTAAACCCAATTCATTTTTAAAACTAAAAAAAGAAAATTCAATCAGTCGAATTGTGCACCTTTCTTGTTTTGAAGTCTGTTGAAAACTACCTTTTATTACGTAGGTACTGTAGAAAAACGCTACCTCGCACCACTCTAACACTCAGTCCAATACAAAAAACCGGCCAAATGCGAGTCGAACTCTCACACGAAGGGTTCCGTACCATAAACCGAAATAGAACACGTTTGTTGTAAGGGAGCCCCCTTTAATCTAATTGAATTTAATTTTTATTATTTGTTGATATAGCGGCAATAGAAATACACACTGAAAATTTTAACTGTCTATCTATTACGGTTCTCAAGATACAGCCCGCTGACAGACAGCCAGACAGACGGTCAGCAGAGGCTTAGCAATAGGGTTCTGTTGGTTACCCTTCGGGTACGGAACCCTGAAAAAAAGAAAAACAACATCGCATCAATAATTCGCACCTCAATAACAGCAAATTATTATTTCAACGTTCAGAAACAACAGCTTGGCTGCAGTAACCACTGGAGACTTGGCCAGGACTAAGCTTGCTTTCGTGATGTCGTTGGCAAGGTACTTAGTTAACTTCCAGTCTTCGTCGGGAGCAGTCGAGCTTCATCCAAATACGAGTAAAAAGAAAATTAAATATATTCGAGGCAACTCGGTCTGACTTCTTTGTAGTGGGATGTAATTTTGTTTATAGAAGGATCGTTTGTGTGAATTTGTTGTTTAAGGGTTTTGAATTTTGTATCTCATGCTTAGTTGAATTATGCAACGAATTAAAAAAAAAACTAGGCGAAAGTTAAAGCGTTCGATGACGATGACACGAGTTTCATGATTTTTGTTCACCCAAAGCGTTCGATGACGATGACGCGAGTTCCATGATTGTTGTTCACCCAAATAGTGCTCAACGCGCCTAAAGAAGTTTTCACTTCAATAAAAAAAACAGAAAGTTTCTAGTATTTATGAGGTATGCTTACAAATAAACTCATCCCCTAATCCGGACTTCTAATAAGGCACTTATGATTTCAAAATAAGTACTGAAGCATTTCATCAAGCAGAAACCTCGCGTCTGCCAGCAGATTCGCCTACATAAAAGTATTAAATGTCCTAACATATGGTCTACCCATGTGCCAAATTTCATCCAAATGCGTTAAGCCGCTATGACCATAAGAGGAAACAAACAATGCGGACAGACAGACAGGCAGGCAGGCAGAGTTACTTTTACATATTACTATATAATATTGTACGTATGTTATAAGTATAAATACTTATATATATATAAGTATAAGTACTTGTATAATCTAATTTGTATTGTGACGAGAAAAAAATAAATAAATATGGGTACCTATTTACAAAGCAAAAGGTTTTCAAACAAACAGATAATAGGTACCTACGTAAGTATATCCACTAATACTTGTTGATTTTTAACATTCCCCCACATTTTCGTACAGGATAAAAGCGGACAAAATAGAAAACAGAGAATCCAATTACGTTTGTCACGTTAAGTTATTATGCAAAATTGGTTCCAAGGCTTTTTGTCTCAAACAGTCGCTAGCCGACATTACTCTGTAATGTAATCAAGCAGAAATATTGTTTCCTTTGTATCTTACGGTTTCAGAACGTTTACATATCTTTGTAGGCTGCACTTTGTTTTTATTCGATTTAAATGTCGTTATTGGCATCCAGATGAAGAAGCAGACTTGTTCTTAAGACTCCGCAGTTGTGCTACGGATATCTTACGACATTTTTTGTTTTTGAAAGGAGTCAATAACGCGACCTTTCGCATCACGCCTTTTTTTTTCGTTTCCTTTTTTGCTGAAGGCTTTGTTGCAATCTCTCTTCGTGTGACTGATGAAGAAGTTATACAGAATGGTTTTTAAGTCATTGATATAAAACGTCTGTTGCAGCGTTCTATAATTGAAATATCCCACCGATTTGGTTACCAGCCTATCAATCGTTATAGGTAATAGATTATATATTGACCGCCATATTGTGTTCCAAAGGAACCATTGTTAAACCATCGCTTTCAAAAGCTAGCTTTTGAAAGCGATGACGTAGGTAACTGAAGCCAATATCGCCTAAAATGACGGAGCACCAAACGGCTACAATACAGGTCATGGATATAGCAAATATGAGGAGTACTCTGTGTTGAAAACACCAATCAAAATCACAAAAGGACTTCTCCACAAAATTATCCAATTCGTTACATAATAAAATGGAGCGGTCTCGCCCGCAAGCCAATGGGGCATGCCACCAGAATAGCTTCTATCAATATGCTAGGGTCTTTCTTACGACTACATACGTCTTTATGGTTCATTGGCCTCGTCGATACGTCTCTTTAGAATTAAATTAAGGATGAAACCAATAGAAGATAGGCAGTCGATTTCGCGGCGGCCAAATTACGCGCATGCCTTCTTATGCGAGATTCAGGGTAGGATCGCGATAGATCGGGGGATTTCGGTTACATTCGTGATTAACTTGCTTTATAACGAACTGGATGATGAGGGTTATCCAGGATTGTTGAGATGCAGATTTTATTAAGGGGAATTTTCGTTTAAATTCAACGCATCGCTTTATCACAAAATTAAAAGTCATCACAAAGACTTTTTAAATATTGGAGCACCTAGCGAATTCTTAATATATTAAAAAACGTTTAATAACACACGTAGAAAAATTTAATAACACACCCTCTTAGACGATCACAAAAATCTTCATCTCAAGAATAAAAATCTTAAACTAATCTTCAGCGCATTAGACAAGAGTTTAATAACTTTAATATAAATTATGCTCCGGTAATATTTACATGAAAGACGTGGTAGCTTTTTAGTGAAATAACATGCAAGCTTCAGCGCAGCTTTAATTAATTTACCTTAGAGTTGGCTAGCCTTTTGTTTTTATTAAAAGGACCTCCCACTTGCGCATCTTTCCTTTATATAAATTATGTAAGGATGGACGTGGAATATGACAAATAAATGACGTTAATTTCATTGGCGGGTTTTGCCTCTTAATCTAATGCAGAAATGTCGTTGGTTATTATATTTGTTGAGTCTTTTAAAAACATATTTAAGTTTGATAACCTAGGAAAAAAAATTGATAATGAAATATACAATAAATAATTGATTGAAATAGCTTCATGTTTTTGATGGACTAACTTTGACAATTCAAAAGTACCTGATAATGGTTTATTTGAAATAAATGCTTTGACTTTGACTTTGATATAAAAAGTTTTTGTAGGTACTAATGTAAATAAGCCGAAATAAGAGTCTCGAAAGACTCCGTACTCCATAAAAAACTTTAACCCACAACCCATGTATTTCCTTAAGTCTATCTTAATTTGAACAACAATTAATTTCTATAGTTTCGATCCCTCTACAGCGCATTATTTTCCGTCGGTTCGCTGGAAAGTTTATTTACTCCGAGATCATAATTGTTTGGCTTTATTCAGGCTGCAGTCTGCACCTATAATTATAGTATCAATCGAACTTCCACCAGTACTGAGGTTTTGGATTCCGGAAAATTTGAGCCCCCCTGGTTACTGTAATTGCCTTCGCTATAGCAATTAGGTACTCCGCAAATCCGACAGTTATTTTGCTATTAAATATACTGCTAGATTCCAGGAAAATTAATTGATACGAATTCAGAAATTGGCTATTTTGAAATACAGCTTCATCTTCTGAACAGCAGTAATATTGGAATTTGGTTGAATACCTGAGAATATTAGTCATAATAACCGGGTAAAGGTAAGTTCAGACTGTGAGCTGTTGACGCGCGTTTTGCAAAACCACTGCAATCGCGTGTCTGCCTCAATATTTTAAGACAACTGGTACAGTTTCAGCGTGTCTTGGCAAAACGCGCGTTTAACGCTTGCCGTCCTAACTTTACCCAATACCTTGATTAGATTTTGAGGTCCAGCGTTCGTTGTATAAGGAACTTAGCAATCTAAATGTCGAGACAGCGCTGGCATGCCTGCTGTGCTTTATTAAATAGTTTTACCTGTTAATATTGCGAAGTATCTCTGTTTTGGCCGTTAGCTAAACTATTATCTTTACTGGAATAGACGGTGCATATTTCACTGGTAAGAGATAGGTAAAAATGTCGTCCGTAATTTTATAACGTGTGAAGTGCCTTTTAATAAAATGATATAAAATTCCACAAACTAGTTCTTTATTATAAAAAACAAAGCTCAATTCTTCAATCAGCGTAGTCTAGAATGTAATCATCAAACCCACAGCACGTTTTCAATTAGCAAATGCTTAGTTTTCATATCGAAATACGCGTTACATTCACCACTGCTCACAGGTCATTTATTAACAATCCTATAATCAGTTAAAATCAATTGTTCAAATTAATTGTTTGACAAAATTAATTATAGCGTAGTAATTAACGGTACATTACACTTGAATTTTCAATAATAGCTTTTTATTGAATAACCCTGGCCGGCTGTTTAATTGCGGTGGGGCTTATACCGGCCGATGCGATGCGCTTTCGGTACACGGAACCCGTATGCACTTTATTTACAATATGTAACCGTAAAAAGTCAATAAACCGGAAAACTATCGAATTTAATTGTTTTAATTAAAATATAGTTCGTTTACTCGCTCGCCAAGTACTTTTAAAATTCAGACCGTTAAAGTTAATTTTTCGACGAAGTGTTATAGCCAATAAATTGTCGCCTGTCCAAACAATAGAATAAATTAAATGTAACGACTTTGTTAATTCAAAAGGGGTAGATGGTCTTAAACATTTTATCAATCACAATGTAAATGTCAGTCAAACATGGTGGCTTTAAATGTCCAAAAGAAATCTTGAGTTTTTTTTCAAATTTTCAAGTTCCAAGTTTTCATTGGTCGTTTCGTTTTGTACTAGTGTATTCTGAAAACTTTTGGGGTACCGATCAAGACTTTTATACTAGTAGAAATAGGCAGGCAAATGCTGTAGATAACTAAGTGAGAAGTTTTCATATCGATATCATGTTTAACCTTTAGAACGCCATTGTCACATATACGTGACAAGCAAGCGCGTGCTCTGTACGCCAAACGTCACAAATATGTGACAAAACATACTGCGAATTTTGTGGCTTGGCGTCGGCGTTACGCCGATGCGTTTATGCTCTGGCGTTCAAAAGGTAAATTTTGTTTGGGTGCTATTACCAATTGAAAATGAAGGTCTAAAAATCTTTTGCCAGAAATAAATAAGCATCAAGCGGTGATCTAGGCACTAGAAATAAGCTTACAAGCTGGCTTTTTGGATACGAAATGTAGTCGTTAACTATTTTCATAGCTTTTTTGAAAAAAGTATGCCAAATATAAGCCCGGGGCAAATGTTAATAAATTGCTGGGGGCAAGTATTAACAATTCCACAATTTTTTCAACAAACATTCGGATTACCACCATGAAAATTTGTGTATACTAAGCCCTTCCTCCCCCTCCCTAACTTCGCAACGGAAATGCAAGAACTATTTAGAGAAATAATATATATGTTCGTCGTTCAAAAGAATGCAGGATTTCAAAGAACTGATCTTAGAGAAGACTTTTTCTTTCATAGAATATATACTCTAGTTTTTTAAAATTAAAATATGTCCATAACCTGATTAATGTGTGTTCCTTAATAATCATGTAAACGATGATGCATATTTATTACATTACAAAATCAAGTCGTGCCCGCATGCGGTCCCAACCGCAACCGCACCCAATGAAACTAAGAACAAACAGTTTTTTTATTTTTATTTTAGCCTTCACTGTCCCACAGCATAGAAAATGCCTGCCTCATTTCATTAGGAAACCACCGAATTGATTTCCTCTGCATTTCAGTTTGTGCGAGAAAATGTTCTTCCATAAGTTTCGATCAAATAAGGACATAAAACTTTATATCTCATTACATATGTATAACATTTTCCAGGCTACTGACCACTGTTCAAAGCTGAACCACTCCACTATGCAACACAACTCAATGTAAATTTTTACTTTGTCACCTTTGTGCGGATCCCTACAAAAACCTTCCAATGTTTTTCTTACACCGCTCCGAATTAAATGCTTTTAAATTAACATATGTATGTAGAAAAGGGAGTGTTACATGTGGTGTTCCTGTGTATTTTAGTGGAGGATATTGTTTGATTGTTTTACTTTCCTGTTTAATTGTATTGTGGCTTTTGTGTATGTCTTTTTCTAGGAGAGACAGAAATGATGTGGTCGTGTGCGTGAACTTGCTTTGAATAAGCTGTTCATGTTTACTACTTTTGGCCAAGTAAAAATGCGAGCCAATATCCTTGTGAATTTTAGTGGTACTAAATAATTATTAAGTTTATACTTATTTTACTACCATCTTAATAAAAAAATTAAAAAAAGAGCGAACTGCTCGTAACAAAGATACATTCGTTCTAAACTTTTTTCGTTCATATTTTCAGTATTGCCCACAAAGGCTATGACAATCCTTTAAAACAACCACCAATAAGGGTTTGTAATCATTGTATTATACAAAGCGAAGCCAGTTTAAATAACATGTTGCTAATCTCGGTTTAAGCCCATAATTGAAAATTGTTTGTATCAGATTAATTTATTAATTAGGTCTCGAGCGCCATACAATATTCCTTTATTAACGGAACAGAAGTGCCCCGGAGTTACAATATAAAACTAGAGCGTAATGGTGAACAATTATTTTCAGAGGGTGATCGGATGTAGCTTTAACGATTTGCTATTAAAATTAAGTTCATTTTAATTTTAATGCAAGGCTATGAATATATTGAATGCTTCCGAAGAACTATGGATACTTCAATTTTTATTTTGAATACTTTTTAATGAACATGGGAAGCTTTATTTATTTATTAGACCACAAGTGCTTTCAACTTGTGGTCTAATAAATATTTAATTTAAAAATCGTGTACCATTTGGACATAATATCCCTGAATAAATAACGCAACCAGAACATCAAAGTAGTGCATTGGCGAACAGCGAGTCGAGGGCAACTTCACTTGAAGTAAGCTAAGAAAAATCTAGGAGGTATTTTAATCCAAGCGTTTCAGCGAGATAAATACAAAGGCTACACGCTCTATCGCGTTCGCTTACACATATTTAAATTTAATTAACTATCAAGAGCACATCTCTTTGTGCCCGGGGCTAAGAACAGGGAAGGTTTACCAGGCAAATGACTGCCCGTTCTACGTTTTCTACCGCATTTTAAAAATATTGTGCTTATGCTGGAAAATGGCGGATCTTTAAATTAATATCTCAATATTGATATGCCTTTTGTTTTTCTTTTCGCACTAAGCTTTTGTTCCAGGGATGCTCTTTACGACAAAGCTTTGTTTAAAGGGGTGTCCAGGAAATTCTGCCTCTTTGAGTTCATCTTACGTCTTATTACTTAGGTTCAAAGCTGTGCATTTAATTATATTTTTAGTATTGTCATTCTCGTTTCTTTATTAGGTGCACCTTTTAAAGTTTTACATTGTTCTCTTTTCTATAGCGACCATCTATTTTCTGCCTTTATCAAAGGTCTTTGTTTGATTTGTTTTGTTATTAATTTCATGAATAAAAATGAAAACAACTGCAATAATTATAATCTGAAACTTTAATCTTACGTCATTATTATTTCGACCAATAAGGTTACGGGCTTCCTAGTTAAGGTAGTCACTACTTGCGCCATAGTGATCATTACGGCGATACATTGTAGCTGAATGAAGCTTAAGGACTATCGTCTCGACTCGAGTTTGTACTGTTTTACTCTACTTATCGTGTCGTTGAAAAAGGGGAAGTTACGTGTGTTGTTTTTGTTTGCAACAGATACATGGGGATTTCTTTGTGGTTTTATTTAATTTTCAAAAGTATTGATAATTGCTAAGAGGAAGTTATTAACTGGTAACTTAGTTATGTGGTTGTTGTTGCTGGATTTACAATAAACTGGCAACATTTTCTCTGGTTTCAAATTTTAAATCTTACAATCATTAATATAATTTAAAGTAATGTGCTATTTGACTCAAAATATTTTGTTTTCTTTTTTTCTACTTCCTACTTTCTAAAATTATAGAAGTTTATATTTATAATCAAAGATTTCCCCAAAGAAAGTCCCTAAAGCAGTTCAAATGAGCGAGACAAAGATTTTTAAATACACTGTAACATAATCAGTCGGTCCGGTGTTTGTAGCTCGGACTACGAAAGGCTCATTGAACACCAATTACCTCGGAGGCCTCTAAAAGGTCTTTAATTAAATCCTTCTCCGATGACGTCAAAATTATAGCGTAAATTGGATTGAGACACCCCCTTGTTTCGTTAATTGTAAGTAGAAAATTTCTTATATAAATTAATGTGTTTTAGGCCTTATTGGGGGTAGTTGTTGTTCATTTACTTTGGTGTTTTCGCGATAACGTTAATTGTAACTTTGGTAAATTTTTTGGATCTTGATATTTTTATTTTGCAGTTGGCAACGGACACTTTTGTTCGCAGGAAGAAATGGGGTTCTAAGTACCTGCTTTCGGACGTGCAAATAGCTTCATGTTTTTGACGGACTGACTTTGACAATTCAAAAGTAATAATGGTTTATTTGAAATAAATGCTTTGACTTTGACCGCGTAGATACTTAAAAAATATTATGTTTACCTTTAACATTTTTAATACCAACACAATAAGTAATAATCTCCGCAAGACTTTATTTCCTCCAACGTCGTAAGCAGTACAACAAAGAAACAGTGTTATGAATAGACAACATTAAGTAAAAAAAAAAGTAAGAAAAAAGAAAAAAAAACGTCGCACGTACAGTCGGACAAACAGTAAAGACAGAATAGTAAAATATCAGCTTATTTACGAGTACTTTGTTTTCTTACCTTTCGCTAACAAAGAGCCCGTTTCAAAGTGAAATTCAATTCCGAGAACGAACATTTTTCCAGGTTATAGATAGGTTTCCGCGTTATACGGTATTGTAGTCGCTTATTTTCTAAGGATGCATTTGATGCTCGGACTAAAGGATAAAAGATATAATACAATATGTACTGGGGCTTTTAAAAATTTAAGCCATTTTCTCATTTTCAGGAGTTATTGGATTTTTGGTTTGATCTGGTTTCGCTGGATCAGCGTCCATTGGGGGATTAAAATAGGCTGTTTTTTGTGGACCCGTTGTTTTGGTGTTTACAATGTTGGGCACTGACTAGCCTAAAATACAGGGTGTACCAGAAGTGCGAATATTAAAGCGTGACGTTTGGTAGCCGATATACTTTAAGGCAAAAATGTTAAAACATAAAAAATTACCATAAAAACGAAAAAAGTTCCGAAGAAATGACTTTTCTAGCAGTTTGATGCAGTTGGTGATATCTAATCTGTGATTGAACTAAATTAAATGCCACCAATTGTAACAAATTGCTTGAAAAGTCATTCCTTGGGAACTTATTAGTCGTTTTTTCTGGTCGGATCTTTTGAAAAAAAAAAACTACTTTTTTTTTCTATTTAAAAAAAACTACTTTTTTTAAATATTTTTCCTTAATGTGTTTCCTATGTGTATTTAAGCTACCCAACATCACTCTTAAATATGACCACGCACTTTTGGTACACCCTGTATAACAATATGTGTCTATGATTTGTGCGTGTTGTTGGTAGTTTTAATTAGTATTATAGATTTTTTCAATTAACAAGTAAGACTAACATATGTTTGGTAATTAGGTACTACTACAAAAAAATATTCTTGGAACAAATATTCGACCACATTAGTTTATTGTGATAAGTAAGATAAGAAGTTAGCAAAATTTAAAAAGTACACAGTGTATGATTTCGTTTGCCTGTCGTATTGATTTCCTTACAATAAAAAGCTTTATAGAATCATAAGAAACAATATTTATAGCAATCTAGCTTTTGCCCGCTTCTTATTGTAAGGGAATCAATACGAACAGGCAAACGAAATCATACACTCATATCCCGTTCTTTTCCCCGGTCCCGTATAGCCTATAGCATTCCTCATGAATGTGGCTATCATTTCCAAAAAGGATTTTCCAAATCCGAACGTTAATTCCAGAGATTAACGCGTTCAAACAAACAAACAAACTGTTACTGTTGTATAATAGTATAGATGACACAAATACAATAACATAACTGTACCTAACTAGGTAAACATGCCTATTTTTTTTATGGATGGGAAATCATCAATTGACTCAAACCCATCCGTGTTCAGTCTAAAGCCCTTTGCGTTCCAGGGCTGCGGTGACTCTTTCGAACAAATTCCGCAACCCTGGCAGGCTCTGGCCCTAGCGGGCCCCGTCTTCGCGCGTGACACAAAACGCGCCATCGACTCGGGCCTGGTGGTGGCCGGACAGCGAGCCACCCAACGATGGCCGAGGTAAACATGCCTATTGCAAATCAATTTTCAACTTGAGATCTGAAACCGGCAGTACAGAAACTAATTAATAATGTTGTTTGATTGAGATTCTATTTCTGTTGTTGCGATGCTAATATTAGGCTATCAGGTGCTGGAAGAAGTAATTAAAACAAAACTTTACTCGGGTAACCGAAGAAATACATCATTAAGGAGTTTCAACGGGAAGGGTTACCTACCCGTAATTTTACTGTGAGGTGTTCCGTAGCAAATAAAGCTTGATTATTTTTAATGGGTAATATTTTTACTACTTAAAAACTTACACGACAGAAAAATCTTTCTGAGCATGTCACATCAGATAATTTAAATATCTCGGATAAAGTTTCATAAATTCTTTTAGGAAACGTCTAAAGCTGCGTACTAACCGGTTTTACGGGCCGTAATGTAACATTCGCAGCGAGCATGTTATGATACGCCGTGTCCTAAAATCCGTGTAAAACAAAGAACATACGCATAATGTTCGTGCTCGTTTCCTCATACTGACTGCACGAATGCTATTTGGAACACGTTACATTACACCGGTCAATATCCACCTTAAAACGTACGTATGTCGCAGAATGGACGTGTCGTACGGATGGGTTTTAGTCAGTAAAAGTCTGACACGCCCTTCCGCTCAACCCAGAGCGGAAGAAGTCATTTGATGATATCCCATCCTTAAAAAAAAAAAAAAAATGACGCAGAATACCGGTGCCCAGGTATATTTGCCTCCTGCCAGGGTTGCAGAATTTGATCGAAAGAGTCACCGCAGCCCTGGATCGCAAAGGGCTTTAAGAAGAACACGGATGGGTTTTAGTCAGTAAGAGTCTGACACGCCCTTCCGCTCCACCCAGAGCGGAAGAAGTCATTTGATGATTTCCCATCCTTAAAAAAAAGGTATATTTGCCTGGTATATGCTGAGTTGGACTCCCATTTGGTGCATGACAATATTTTGTATGTCGGTAAGTCGTTCCTTATAACAGAGATTGCCATAAATTCTGTCTTTTTGCTTTTAATCTGTTTTCAAATAAGTATTATGATTTGTGTAATTATGCTTTTGTGTTGTGCTTTTTGTTCTTGTACCAAATAAATGTTTTATCTATCTTAAATACGTAGGAAGGGCAGATTTTTCTTAGAATCGTACCTCTTCCTTGATTCTCATTTTTGTTACATGTTGCTTTAAACCCATAGACTTCTTATAGGTTTTCCCATAATCTATAGGTCAAGGTCTAATTTCTGCATTTTTATCAAAATTTTAGGCTCAGTACTTTCGGAGGAAAGGGGTTTCTTTGTAGAGTCTATTTATGTTGTTGTAATGCTACTACTTGGCTATCAGGTGCTGGAAGAAATAATTAAAAATAAACTTTACTCAGGTAACCGAATAAATACATCATTAAGGAGTTTCCACGGAAAGGGTTACCTACCCGTAATTTTACTGTGAGATGTTCCGTACCATATGACATCTGACAATCCTAAAGTAATAAAAATAAATGCGAAAGTGAGTTCATTTGTTTGTTTGTGGCGCTGTCACGCTTAAATTGCAAAACTGATTTTGATGAACTTTGGTACAGAGATAGATGGAACCATGGAGACAGTTTACAAGCGACTTGCGGAAATCAATTTTAATGGGAGCATAGCCGCTAGCTTAGCGTAGTATAAAGGTAGTTTCAAGTAGTTTGTAGTATGTTTTTAGAAACAGAACACGATAGAAAAATCTCTCTTATTATATAACATCAGAAAGGTAAGAAATAGAAAAAGAATCTCGGTAAAAGTAACATAAATTCAAACATTTTTCTATGCGAAAATGTCAAAGCACTTTTGCAAATATTTTTCTATTTGAAAACGGAAAAAAATTGTAAAAAGGACAATTTTTTCTAAGAACTGTACATCTTCCTTGAAACATACGAACATTGCTGCACATCCTCCTAAGCTAGTCTTCGGCACATCCATATTAATCCTTACTCAGACAGTATTCGAGTTTCATGCGGCTTACCGTTTACCTGACTAGGCTTAAGCCAATGTAGTGTAATTGGTAACTCAAGCCAGGCATGTTCCCTAAATGGACTAAACTCTCTCCGTATGAATTTGATCCGTTAACCATTAGACTGCTAAAAGCTGTAGGCAGGGTAGTGCAGCAAAAAATAGCAGTAGTGGTAAATAACGAATTCGTATTATTTGGTTTCATTTATTAAAAACCGGTATCGAGTGCTGGCGTAAAAAATATAGATATCGAATGATATTGTGGTGTTTGTTTGTGTTAAATATCAATATCGTGTTTTTTTTCGTAATTAAAAGCAAAGCTTCTCTCTCAGTGGTGCTGAACATTTTTTTACCGACTTCAAAAAGGAGGAGGTTCTCAATTCGACTTTATGTTTTTTTGTGTGTTTGTTATGCGATCATTCAGCCAATTATGCATTTCTTTCGATGGTTCTTTTTTGTCACGGTTAGTACCTTAAAAAAAATTGTTTATAAAAATAATTTAAAAACTATCTTTTGTATTTATTCGTATTCATCTTAGCAACCGAGCAATTGATAATTATATCATGGGGATGCATAAACAATAATTGGACCGCCGTCATTGGATGTCCGCCATATTGGAATTAGAATTATGTCACTTAGATAATCGTGCTTTTGCTAACACGTTTGAGCAAAACTTCACCTCAATCGGTTAAGGACAAGTGTTATAAAATTCAGTTGCAAGATGTGACCCATAAGTTACTAACTAAGAAGGCAAATTTGTAAAAACGACGTCTTGTCAAAGAGTGGTCTTACGCTAAACTAGTTTTCCTGCGAACACAATTTCATTTGTAATTTCAAAACAAATTCGTCATGCTAGCCTGAAGATGTCCACAGTTGACGTAAGCTTCCTCGCTCGATTGGAAGCCCGGCTTGGATCTAAAGGCTTCGACAAGACAAGTAAAAGTAACACTTGTTTTGAACAAACGACATGTTCCCAAAGAATTGCGTCGATACTCCACTAGTTTGCCTCCCAATTTCGCCTATAATTTCAAACAACAACCCAACATTGCGATCTCCGACCTCTGAATAATTCGTCATGCAAGCCGGAAGATGTCCACAGTTGACGTAAGCTTCCTCGTTCGGTTGGAAGCCCGGCTTGCATCTAAAGGCTTCCGCATAAGGTTGAGTGTGAGCACTGGACCCGCTTTACGTTCCCCGGTTCGCAGTTGATTCTGTTGCACGGTTTATTTAATTGTTAATTGGATGAGGACAGTTTGGTCAAAGGATAAGTTTTTGTGGGATGTAAAAAGAGCTACCGCTGACATTTAATACAGCTAGTACCTATGTATATAGTTACCACTAAGAGAGGGTAACGGCCTCTTTTTAAGAAGAGAAATATTTGACTGTCTTTTTGAGGGATGGTTGAGTATATTCTGCTCAGTCTGATAACTTAAACAACGGACTTATTTAAAAGTTGAATCAGCGTTAAAACAGCCTCAATAAAGAGTCGTCGTATTTATATCTACTAAGGCAAGAGATATTCTTATATATCGTGATTAACCGTATTTAAATAACTAGATTTTAAAGCAGATTACATACAACATTTTGTGCAATATCTGTATGGTCAAAAAATCGAACAAATCTTTACAAAATATTAGGTATCCTATTTACACACCTTCCACGGTAGTTTAAAACCTACATTATCACTGTGTGTTTGCTTTCAGGCTTCCTAAAAAACATGGCGTCCAGATAATAGAGAGTGGCTACCGCCCAAAATTACCCGTGAATATTCATTTAGCTTGGACACGTAAAACAATTTGCCAGTCAAATGAGTTTTCTAAAAAGCCGATTAAGCGAAAACTAAAATTGGTTAATTATTTATCGAACATGGCGGTACCGTACGCAACGGAAAGCGTACGGTGTATTTAGCCGGCTAATTTCAAAGAATAATGAATTGGTGCGGGTAATATTTAATTAGAAATGTTGCAGCTTAGCTTGCATTTAGTACCAACAAAAGCAAGCTATTTTCATTACAAAAACCGACAAGCAAATATTCTTTTACCACAAAATAAAAAGTACATTAGTTAAATACAAATAAACATCCCTGAAACTGTATTCAGGTCCAATTTAAAGGCTCAACTTTGGACGCAACTTACAGAAAGTTCTTCGTGATGATCCGATGCAATATTTGCACAGTTAATAGCAGGCAATATTTAAATAGCCTCACATCCATTACTCGAACAAATACGATACGAACTCCGGCTTACCTGCAACAAATGTAAAACAAAGTTTAAAAATGCTAGATCCGAAGCGCAAATTAGTTGGAAACATAACTGATGTAAATACTCCCGTTCACACAAAATATTAACGAGTACAGGATGTTGATTTTATGTGCAGCGGTTTTAACAAAAATAATGGTGACTATTCATAATTTTTTTCTAAAATATTATAAATACGGATTTTTTCGGAAAGATTTTAATGAAAATCGTCACGAGAAATACAAAGTCATCTACTACACGAAATATTTTACCAGATAAGGCAATTAAAAGTACACTATATCAGTGTACTTATACATACTTCCTTACTCGCAAGCGAAATTGCCATACGTATATTTTTTTTTTTAATAAATCGTGCACTTGTGAGGTAAATATATTGCTTAGCTGTATGTAACTAGTTATTGCGCTAGGCCAGTGGGTTGATGACCCTAGAAGTAACCCTCTTGCTATACTCACGCAGCATAATACCGTCATGCATGCCTACTTTTATCCAATGTTAACTTAACTATGCCTTCATCCACAAAGAACATGATTATAAAACATAATCATCAAATCAAACTAAATACAAAATACACAAGGTTATCTACAAACAATACAAAATTTTAGTGTTAGGTACAGGTTTTAGACCTAAAATAAGTTTACACACAATTATTAGCACAGTGCAACACATTAAGTTCTATTACAAAAACATACATTAGGTTAATAATATTCAAAAGTCACCCACTTACCTGAAAATTTGTGAAAATATTGGTCAGTTAGGAACTGACCAATATTTTCATATGAAAAAAAAATCATTTATAAAGTTAATACTATTCGAAAGACACCTGAATCTTAGACTTCGGAAAGTCCTATTAGTCAGCACTCGTTTGATTTTTTTTCATGGAGGTATTTGAAATCCAAACGTATACCAAATATTATTTCAAATGAACGCTCATTTTAATCGTGATGTTTTAACAATCAGAAAAGCACGGCATGCTTCATTAAAAGTTTGTCTAGAACCCGTTAAATTACCTGTGGCCATTAATTAGAACATCATGATAAATAAATGCTGAATACAAATTCCATGGCAAAATGTTGCCATGAAATGCTGCATTTGTTATTAAATTTTAGTAATATGTTGAGCATATTTTGTCGAAACTGTTTTGTGGTTTTCGCCGAAACAATTTTCACATTCATTGCAATATTATTAAATTGCATACCCATCGGAACGTATTTTGATTTAGACCAAAATTTGTATGTACAAGGTAAACCGTATATTACTATTTCAAAAACGCTTCATACATTTCTCGTTCCCTGGTCCCCGTGAAGTATAAGCCCCCGTTTTCTTCCTATTAGAATTGGCGGCCGTTATGTCGAGACGCTGGCCATCTTCCTTTGAGTAAACATACCTACTGCTATCAGTAATCCGTTTACCTATGGTGACATGAGAAATTTTCCATAGCATATTCAACGGTGACGGTCGATGGCGTTTGTTGACTACGTAATTTTTTCTCACATCGATGGGTAGGTGTATGGTAGTTATGTAGTCACACCATGAGATACATCCCCAAAACATGGCACCTGTTTTACCCGACACACCCGTCGTCAAATCCTATAAGGTTTAACAAAAAAAGCGACGCTTTTACCAGCGTTGTTCACGGCTCCCGTCACAGTTTTTAATGCAAAAGAAATCCGTGACGATACATACACACAAGTATCTTTAGAAGGAAAAACAAATCTTTATCTTTGCAAAGAGTCGCCGTCAATATTCGGCGTAGCACACACTGTTTGCGATGTGGCAAGAGCTAACAGCGAGGCTTTTATACTAACATTTAAACAAGAGATCCCGCTTCGGGGGAAGATTAAGGCTTTGTCTCCACGTAATGCAAAACAGACGATCCTTTGAGGCAGAATTTGATTTTGTACAAATTATCGTTTTGAATCTTGATGTCTACGAGTACTACGGGTAATTTCAATGAGTGAACGTTGGATCGCTTTGTGTTATTTTGCGAGTAATTTCATACGTCATTTTGTTAATAAATTGTTCTATTAACAGGGAAATTATTTCTTAATATTTTCATAATTAGTGTTTTTGTAATTGTTGTTGTGATTGTATCATTAACATAGTTATAAGTTTATTTATTGTTACTAACACTATATGAGTCATCGTTGCTCTCAATAAATAATTTATTATTATTATATTAAAACACTTGCGCGTTCATTTTATTAATTAAATAGCTTGGATTTTTTATCGTTTTTTTTTGTTAGCAAAATATGTAGTCCTGTATGCCCGAATCCTTAGAACAACGAATTTATTTGATCACCCTCTAAATGAAATGTACTGAGTAAACGCTTAACAGAATTTCGTCCACAAATGTAGCTCAAGAGATCTTGTACAAGCATGATCATTTTGAGTTTATGGATAACTTTGAGCGTACTTCATTCTTCTTCAATAAGATGTCAATTTCAAAATCCATAGCTAATATAACGATTGGTATTTTAGCTAAAAAAAAAAACTATAAATTACTACTGAAATATAAAGTAACTTACATAAAAAAACAAGAGAATATAATACTTAAATACATATTTTAATATCCTGCGAAACAATAGTATAGCATGATAGGATCCAATTTCTCCGTAATTCAACAATAGGTAAAAAAATATTTTTGCAAAATTTCCTTTTCAGTTATGAAAACGTATTGTTGTAACTATTCCATTGAAATAAAAATAAATGAGTGATCCAACAGTGTAGTGAACATCACGTATTATTTAGGTGGAAAATATATTTTGCTATTTCTACGGAATATTTTAAAGTTTGTTGAAAATAGGTGAATGTTGTAAAATCACCGGATTACCCAATTGGGTTTCGACAAAAGCAGGACAAAAATAATATACACTTATTGTAACAAAACAACGCTTTAGATGATTTTAGATTAAAAAACACCTGAATGAAAATATCGATCGGTACTTACTTACTTACTATGAATAATAAAAGTACCTATCGTTAGTTTACCGACCCATAATTACGATTTCGCCTTAAAGAATGATGTCTTCGGACCCCGTAAATAATTATGGTGCATTAATTCAGTATAAAACAACCCTTCTAAATTGACGTTATTATAATACAACCCCTCTAGAGCCACCCTCGTCGCATCACCAAAGGTCAATGATCCATGCATACAAAAGGTAAATATCTAGATTAATATCGTGGCATTTTGCTTATGCTACTCGTTTTCTAAAGATAAAAGTACTTCAGGTCAAAGATCGACATAACATTGTTGGGTTAGGTTGAGCTTAGGACTCAAAATCTTATATTTGCTCCCCCATTCACCAATATTTACTTAGGATCAGATTCTTATTTGCTCAATAATTGTGATTACGTATGGAACAGTGGTCCTCTAACATAATATGCCTAATATACGTAGGTAAAAGTAAATATTTTGAATATTAACGATGTAATATATAGTCTCTTGGAATTGAGGAATTTCTATATAATCTGAGAAGATTTTGGATAAAAAGGTATCTGATGTTTTTCTTATTTTTTGACCAATTTTTAACATACTTAACTGTTTAAAAAAAACTTATTTCTATCTTATTTCTTTTATAATGAGTGCTTGTAAAATTAGATAGGTAAGAAAAATTAATACAAGACGACCTATGCATTATTTTATCTTAACTAGCAAATTTTACAAGAAGTCACCTGCAAATATAGGTACGATCATGAAGCAATAATCACGATTTCAGATTTAATGGAATAGTGTGACATCTCACTAATTTGAATTAAGAAAAAACAAGAGTATCTTTCTAGAACAAGAACCAAAGAAGTCAAAACTATCTCAGACCTCATTTTACACTATCAAAATAATTCAAGATTAAATTCAACGTAACCAAAGACAGGTACAGGCATAAGTACACATCTCAGATCCTTATCTCCCGTCTGTACCAAGACTTCACCGTCCAATTCGGCAACTTAAGATGCAGCCCTTTCATGGTAAGGCCACCAGATGTCACCCAAGATGTAATTGCGTTTGCCTTTGTGCCATTCCTAATGAAAGGTTCACGAAACTGATATCTTTAATCAACGCGAACTTGTGAACGATGCGGGTGGATGACGGAGTAGCTGTCAAAGTGAGGATTTTGACAAAAAGGATAAAAAATATTTATTTGAGTAGGTACTATTAAAAATGTACATGATTAAATAGAAAGAAAAAAAAGTATTTATTGCTCCCGAACTGAACTGAATAAAAATTTATTATACTCTTACTAGTAAATACTGTTTTTTGAAATGTGTTCCTAAAATAAAAATTTCGGCGGGAAAATAGAGAAGTTACGCGCTTTTGAACTTATTCTTCCATCCTTGTCATGCAAAACGTCGTTTTTATTAAAGGGCGTTGCTATCATGTGACTTCACACAACTGCGATGTTGTCTCTATTTATCAAAGAAGTCTAACGTTAACAAAACAAACGCTATTTTCTCAGATAAAAAAAAAAGTATTTGACCAAAAAAAAAAATACAACTGACTTGCCAAAAAGTTTATAATTTTCACTTTTTAGTGGTACCAAACAACTGCATACTTACCTAATAAAACCACTGGAAAGTCAGAAGAAAGTAAAGTATTTTACATATTTTTTCCAGCGATTTTCATTTAAAAACTGTGATTTTGATGAAATTTCTATGAGATCTTTCCCATTGAAAGTATATCCTTTGACATAACGAAAAAAATCGGTTAGTTAATTATTTAATAGATATCAAATCACTTCACAAATGGCGGAGTAATGAGGTAACAAACATAAAAAATACAACCGAAGTGAGAACCTCCTCTTTTTTTGATGTCGGTTAAAAATAATCAAATACTCTATTGTAGCCAGAGGCGGTCACACGTCATCTCTATGTACTTTGTAAATTAATTACAGTCCAAAATAGAATTAGGATATGTTTGAGCTTTAGAATGTGGCACAAACTGCAGTATGCCGGCTAATTAGTTAATTAGCTCCGTGTATTTGCTTTCGTATTATTGAAGCGGCTTGTTGTAGTGACACTGTGACCACATAATATGGCGAACGGCTCGTCACTTCGACGTGTTATTTGATATCTATTAATTAATTAATTTGCTAACATTCTTTAATGGCCTGCTCTTGTATAATAGGGTATTTGACAAAACAAAATCTAATTAGTTCGTCAGATAGATTTCTAAAAATATTGGACATGTATTTTTTCTTTTGTCCAAACAAAAAATCAAGACGATACAGTGACAGACGCCACTTACCAGCACAATTTTTACTGGAAAGTGATGTTACAAGCCCCCACTTTTTATCTTTGATGCGTTTTATATTCGTATTATTTTACTTTATTTGATAAGAAAAAAATACGAATCCAATATTTTTCGATAACCTAACTGACGGACTAAATAGAATCATATTTTTTTTAACCCAGGCAACATTATTGTTTTAAGTAAACCTGTGTTGTCACACCATAAAAATATGGGGGTGGCCTTTAACTGGAAAACCAGTTAACTTTATCTGCTGCCTTCTACTGACCGTCTGTCAGGATGGAGTGCAAATCGTCACGCCAACGTATTTAGGCTTGGCAAGCTTATTATTTTCATATTTATTCAAAGACTAAAACCAAAACAAACTAAAAGTGTCGAAAGCCATTCATCTCGGATGGCTCATAAAAGGCAGATTCCAAACATTAGCCGCAACACAGAAACGTAAGGAAACTAATCTCTTTGAGACAATACTAGGGCAATATCTCTGGTTTACGACAGCCGCCTTACTAAATCTACAAATATTTGATCATCCGCCCTCACTTCACCATTGTCTAGGTCAAACTAATTTTGGGATCTTCTGGGGAGTAATTTAATTTCGCATTAAGACCATCAGTTAAAATCTGGTTAACCTTTTAATTAAACTTGTTTATTGAGGGAATCAAATCAGTGGTATTTAGGGTAGGTAAACACTGTGAATTGTTGACTGTAACAATATTTTTACAGGGTGCTTAATTTTTGCATTTATATGGTGGAGGAGCACAAAGTAAAGATGATCTCATTATGCAACGATGGGGAAGTACGTGCAAAGTTGAGGAAAAAGTGTGAAACAGTGTAAGAGAGTCTCAAATTATGTAAAGTATATATGTATAAAAGTCATGGTTGAGTACGAGGAACATAAATATTTCGTATATAGCCCATTCATTATATATAACGGCAGTTTCTTCCCTCCGCTGCGACTAATCACTACTTAAGAATATCTAGAACACATCTTATTTATACTTTACTATTTTTTAAAGTAATTGGACGATAACTTTTGGTAGTAAAGTGGTTTCACTATGGACCAAAGTTTTTATCCTTAAGAATCTACATTTATGCCTGTTAAGATTTAATAAATCAGATAATGCGGATGTCATAGCGCGGTGCTTTGTAAATAATAACAATAATTTAACCACCACTGCTCTCAAACTTAAGAAGGAAAACATGTCTTAAAACCTGTGACATCCACCAATCCGGACTGGGGGACTAGTGGAACATATTCCACTAGTCCCCCAGTCCGGATTGGTGAAAAAAAAACCTTCTTTCAACCCAGTCCCTATTACAGAAAGGAGGTTTTTTTTTTGTGAGTGTCGTCTCGCAGTTCAACCTATAAGGTTGTCGACTGCTTAACCGGGCTGGCCTGTGGTAGCTTTAATATAATATTAAAGGCTCCACCCAGGGCTTATAAAAAACTACACGCTAAGGGCACCCCCTGTGGGATACGGGCCTCGGCTTAGGGCGTCGCTGGGGGGAGGATAGCTAGGGACGGGTTGGATCGAACTAGAAACAAAAAAGAGGTCTGTTTACCAGCAGTAATATACCCAATGTTTTAGGCTGATTATGCTAAATCAGACACAAAATACTGATTATTTCTTGTCATTACTAACACCTACTCTGGTTCCAATCAGTAAAACCCAAAAATGACTAACTTTATTGAGGATTTGTGAAGTCATCTCAGTAGCCTATTTGCCCGGTGTGTTACTAGCCTTACAACCAGCAAAACGATGTAAACAGCTGTTACATTAATGTCTAAAACGACTATGCAAATTTTATCATCAATGGCCGTACTACAACCAAGAATTACGATTGAAGTCAAGACCGTTGTAGAAAATTGATGACACTATGCCCTTAAGTTAAACTACGAAATTAAATATTTGATGCTCAGACTTTAATCATCAAAATCACACTATATATATATAATATATAATCACACTATCACTCTAATATTATAAAGGCGAAAGTTTGTGAGTGTGTGGGTATGTTTGTTACTTCTTCACGCGCAAACGGCTGGACGGATCTTGATGAAATTTGGCACAGAGGTACATTATAGTCTTTTTACCCCGGGAGTATGTTCTCTTGGGATAATTTTCGACAATCAAGCGGGCGGAGCCGTGGGCGACAACAGTTATAAATAATTCATGCTGTAGACGATTCCACTTAATCTGCCTACGCGGACTAGGCAAGCTTATTCTGAATGCGTCTCAAGTTCTTAGTTCTATTCAAGATAAAAATACCTACACAGATTCTTTATAAGCAACGGGGGATGATTAGATGTTGAAGACCCAGCACTGCCGAGTAGGACACCCTTTGAAAAGCTAGATAAAATTGAAAAAGATCCCAGTTTTAATATGATAAAGTGGGCATTTCTCGACCCAAAGGCTTCTTGGCGTATCAATGACAAATATACTCCACTCATCCTGTCTAAAGTTAAATTGTTTGTTTTGCTATATTCAGCTACCCTATAGGTACCCGTTTGCTGCCGCAGTCTTTAGGTTGTCACGTGTGCAGGTGTCTGGGCATGCAGCCCCAGGTGAAAGGTAGGTCATGGTCTACAACGACCAACGAGAGGCTGGAACTACATCGTAGACTATATCTCACTTGCCCTCTGTGCCCTAAAATCTGCAGCCATGAAGTTGGGCCACCAAAATTACCACGTCCTAACGACACGACGCAGAAGATTTTGCCCAGTATTAACCCTTTCCCTGATAAAAATGACGGCCTACCTGCGCGGGTTTGAGGGTAAAAGTGGAAGTTGCGGGCCGTGTGAGCCGTTCCGCTCCGGCGCATAGCGGGGCTCCTCGGGCCCATACATCACTTAGTCACCCGAGACGGGCCGCGCATGCGTGCCGCCGCTGTTAAATGTAAACTTTACGCGAAGCCCAGGGGTATTGGCGGATAATTTACCTGGTGAGATGGTAGTTCGGAATATTTTAAACTTATTGGATTTTTTTTCAGTGTTTGTTTTAGTTAACGGGACGTGGACGGATTTTATTTATTTATTCATTTAAACTTAATGTACAATAGTTGTACATGGGCGGACTTAATGCATCAAGGCATTCTCTACCAGTCAACGTTTGGGTTAAAAAGAGTTTACAACAAATAAAAATAAAATTTAAAATAGTGAATACACAAATAATGTATATATATATATATATGTAATAATGTAAAATATGCTAAAATAATAAACTAATAAATATTTTAAATATTTTATTGGTTTTATTGTGGTAACAATTTTTATGACTTATATTAACACTGTGCAGTGACCCGTTTCTCAAACGTCCAGGACTTGAAAGACGAAAATAACTTTGGTGTTCTAACTACACTTCTCATCAAAAAAATCGAAACACCTCGCAGTTTATGATTTGATAAGGATTATCAGAAAAATGTGTATATTTAGGAATAAATGTAAAATGTCATTTAATAGTGAGTAGTATGAGGTTTTTAAATCCTAATGTTAATGTTCTAAATTCAAATTAAGTCTTCATAGGTTTCGTATTTTGTATAATGAGTAATTTTTACCCTGTATGGAATATGAAGGAAATGGGTAAAACAACACGCGTAAATGAAAAAAAATGTAAGAAACGTTTATTTAATAACTTGTATTCCCTCCGCGAGCTCTTATTACTGCTTCCATACGGTTCTTCATCGATCGGATGAGAGTCACGATCACATGTTGTGGTATATTATCCCATTCCTCTTGGATTGCATTTTGCAGCTGGCTAAGTGTTTCTGGGGCTGGATCTCTTGCTCGAATTCGTCTCTTTAATTCATCCCATAGATGTTCAATGGGATTCATGTCCGGGCTTCTTGCTGGCCATACCATAATGGAGATACCGACTTCGGTAAGATAATCTCGTACGACGCCCGCGGTGTGAGCTCTAGCATTGTCGTGCATGAATATGAAGTCGTTGCCAATAAAATGTGCATAGGGCATCACATGAGGTTCAAGACACTGTTCGATGTACCGATGAGAGTTTAGTGCAGGCAGCCGTGGCCCAGATACAAAGGCAAGTTCTGTCTTACCGTCGGCGCTGATTCCTCCCCAAACCGTCCACGAACCGCCACCATAGCTGACCTTTTCTTCAATGCAGCATTGTGCAAAGCGTTCTCCATCTCTTCTGTAGACCTTGTTCCTTCCGTCGTTACCATACAGCATAATTTTACACTCATCAGAAAACAGTACTTTGCTCCACTGAAGGTATGACCAAGTTAGGTGCTCGCGTGCAAAGTTAAGGCGCGCTCTTCGATGGTCTGCAGTTAATTTCGGCCCATTCGCTGGCTTATGCGGTGCCAATCCGCGTTCCTTCAACCTTCTTCTTATTGTAGAGTCACTTACAGCTACTCTTCGTACAACGCGAAGCTGCTGCTGCAGTTGAAAAGCGTTAAGGCGTCGATTTCGTAAAGAGGTTGTTACAATAAATCGATCATCTCGCTCAGAAGTGACCCGATTCCTGCCAGATCCTGAACGGCGCGTGAACGAACCAGTCTCCCGATAGCGTTTGTAGACTCTATGAACAGATGATAAGCTTAGATGCAATCTTGCAGCCACAACACGCTGACTAAGTCCAGAATCCAGCAATGCCACCACTTGGGCGGCTTCTGCGGGCGAAGTATCCATATGTTTTAGAAAAAAAAGTTTTTTCAGACGTCCCAAAGTCACAGTAAATGAAATAAGAAACAAAAAGTTTAAAGACAAGCGCTAATTTTAGTTTTTAAACGAGAAACGTACTCCAACCCTAAATACACATTTGTCTCAAAACAGTGATTAATTTCATTTATAGGATAAACAAATGAAATTCTAATTTCGAATTTTGATTTTTTTCTTCTTACTGTAATGACCAAACTGCCAGCTACACAATCATGTTTTTTTTTTCATGGAATTAATTCTCTTTTGTAAAAAATTAGGACAAAAACAATAAAAACGAAAGTGTTTCGATTTTTTTGATGAGAAGTGTATTAAAAAAAATAACCTACAGTGTCATTAAAAATCAAAGATATCTGGCCAAAAAGCGCACTTCTTTTCAGCATATGTAAAAAAACATTTAGAATGTCGTAAAAAGAAGATACCTACTTAACCTCACCAGCACATACATTTTCATATTAAATCCACACTGGCCGTTGATTAAACAATGCGTTTGATCAGCCCGAAACGCCATGACGACAAGTCTCTTAATGACATTCAAAAAAATTCGTCATTAAAAGTCAATTGAATTTACTTGTTGGCGTCCGATTGAGGGCAGCAATCAAGTCCATCAATTACTTGATGTGTCGGCCAGTGTAATTTTTTACAAGGGTAACGTGTTGAAAGAATGTGTGGTAAATGTCATATACTAAAAATTATAGTAGCTCTTTTTTCCTTGAGCTTTTCGAATAGCAATCAAGTAGTATATTTATTTGAATCTTGCTTTCGAAGTCCGTTATTTCATTAATTTATAATTCTACTTCTATTATTGTGTAAAATACGTTCTAAAATCAACTACCCAATAAAACAGAACAGTAATGAAAACCCAATAAACGGCATTCTACAAATCCACCCGCTAACCCAACAGTCCGGAGACTTACGCCACCTAATTGCCACAAACTACAAAATCTGCGCATAAACGCTAGTGTAGAAAGTAATCCCCGGTAGTCAGGTAATAAACATAAACGTTTTCCCCAATAAGACTTGATGCAAATTGAGTCCCGGAGGGTCGCGGCGCCGGAGTATTTACCTATCGAAGGAACCCGATCGGGCCACAAGCCACTAACTAGTTGACGTCGTTCAAAATATTGCTGATTCGAATAAAAAACCGATTGCTATCTCACTTTGATGTAGTCGGAGGAAATGGGATCTGCTTCCGATGCGCGAGGAAAGGGAGAAAATCTCCTTCCCGTTTTCTGGGTACCGCGGGCAGTGTTCCGGAACCCTATTAATCTTGGTCCAATATTTACCTGTCGGTTGCGCCGTGTGGTCTCCGAAACAAAACAAACGAAACGATATTATATTCAATTCCGCCTGTAAGTGAATTGGGGAAGTCAATTTTAAAATAAAAGCGTGTTTCAAAGTTTGTGAAATTGGAGGGAATGTGATTATTCTTCGTGTTTTACCGCGTTATTGGGTCAAAACGGTGTATCAAATAAAAGCGGAGAGCAGGAAAATAAAAATAAACTTGGATAGCCAACACTCAAATTATCTACGTAAATAACTAAAGCTAAATTAAAGAATCGTTTACTTGTACAAATACTGTCAATCTTAATACCATTTTCAAGTACTGAACCAACGCGTACAAACAGATTACTCGTTTGGCTTACTTTTAAATTTCCCCGTGATTGTAAAGAGGACGGATAGCGTCATATCACCGTGGAGGGCCCGGTGTCGACTTTTGACCGTTTCGAGTGCCGATCTAATTTGCCGAATCGCGGAAGCATATGAAATTTAATCGGTTCGCTTCACCGAAGATGGTTTCCGATAATACTGTGAATTTTCTGAGACATTACAGTCTTGTCAGGAAATGTGATATCACTTGGAATTAACAGACAGATACGTCAGAACTTATAGACATTTAGTACTGAAATGGACGTCGTTATAACAATGGACTGCAACATCAAATGATTTTGAATGTAATTAATACTGGACGGGCTTTGAAACCATATTGCGATGTGCCTATCTATCAATACAATATTTATCTAACGAGCTAATTATTAGGTACTACCTATCCACTAGACTGAAGTCACACTAAAAACCAGGGGTCGTCCATCCCAAGCAGGGTCCCAAGTGATGAAAACAACACCTGATAGGGGCTTAAATGATTAAAGATTGTCGTCAAAATTGTCGATGAAAAACGATCCACTCATAAACAAAAGAGGCCGAAAAGTATTGCTTCCCTGATTAATAGGTAATTAGCAGAGGCTATTTATATCTTCGTGCATTTCCTTATATTGTTTACAGTTGATATTGTTCAAGATGGTTTGTTTTTTTAAGACCGAGTGCTTTTTTTTTTTTGAGATGAGTCAGGTCTTAGATGACAGAGACAACGTCGACGATGGAGCGAGCTTATCCAGAAGAAGCCTGTTCACTCTAATTTTGAAGAGCTGCACTTTACCGATTCGCTCTATTGACCTCTAGGTACAGCTTTGACCTACTAACGGGTTAAGGGTCCAGATTAAATCCAGGTCGTGGTAGAAAATCTGTGGTAACATTGAAATGGATTTTTGCGGAACGAGTATTTCCAAAACGAATAAGCTGCTGCCGTGTGGCTCTTAAAATCTGTGGTTTGCTAGGTTTTTTGATCTTTAAAATTACTAACACTAAATGACGACACACCAAGTGACGAGTAGAGATGTTATACCCAGGGTTGCGGAATTTGTTCGAAATAGTCACCGCGGCCCTGGAACGCAAAGGGCTTTAGAAGGAACACGGATGGGTTTTAGTCAGTAAGAGTCTGACACGCCCTTCCGCTCCACCCAGAGCGGAAGAAGTAATTTGATGATTTCCCGTCCTTAAAAAAAAACAAAAAAAAAAGAGATGTTATACAATTTATTCATATGTTTATAAATACATTCTGTTTACAATCAAACATCTCAAAGATGAACTCGTAACGATAATTAAATTCAAAACAAAAGCTGAAACAAACGGGACGTGACGTAGCCGCTGTAAGTCGAGCGTTGAGAAAAAAGCTTGGATTTGTGAAAATATAACTTTTCCCTAACACAACGTTTTCCTACGTTATTTCCTTTGCAGTCGCAGGTGAGATTTATCTTCGGATAATTGGATAAAGAACGCGTTTGCGAGAAGTGATACGAGCTGGAAGAAGGGGGAAGGGAGGCGCCAGAAGAAAAAAATCGTAACGGCCAATGATGTGTTACTTTTGAATATAATTCTTTTGTTTGAGCTGTGTTGCCATGTACTTGCAATGCATGACAAAATATTGTTGTTTTTGTTGAAGTGTAGCTTGTTCTGATGCGAGTTGATAATCTTAAAGGGTTGTAAATTAATTTTGTAAATACATTTTCCAATTGTAATGAGAGCGATTTTCTCTTTATAAATAGAAATGCAATTGTACTCTTGTGTGTATTCATCATGGATTGATTGCATGTTAATATTACTATAGCAGTTAATCATCTATTCCGCGAAATCCAAAATGTGCCAATTACACATTGCTGAAACCGTTAATTATGCTGTTCTAATTCCACCCACATGACAGCCATATAATCAACCAAAAGGTAAATATTAATAAAACTTACACTGTTAGTAAAATTATTTGCCGACCGCATTAAATTAAACCTGTCAAACACAGCGGATTAAAATAAGACACAAAACAAACCGCACGTCCACCAACCTCATTTGTAATGAGCTTTTACATAGTGCAGAATTATACACGACCGGATAACAATACTCACCACAAAATGTTCATTTAATATGAAAATATGCCCTACATACCCACCCTTACACACGCCCCCAACCACCCAAATATTTAATATCCACGAAAATATTTCAATGTTATTAACAATGATTGAAATACGCGGTGATCGAAACAATGCATACGTCAAAAATACGTCAAAGGTATTTCAGAACTGAATTTAATCAAGTTATTATAAACAAAAGAAAAATATACAGAGTGAACCAATATGTTCGTATTCATTCAATTATATTTTTTCAAGCTTCCCAGAACTCCACTTATTTTAAAAGCCTGAATTTATTTTGCAGTTGCGTTACTTCAGTGTTTAAACAAAACGATCACAACACAGGAAAAATATAGTATTGGAACAACACATTTATAAGTAAAACACAAAGTTAATTAGTGCCTTGAAATAACATTCCATATTCGACAACCAGGTAACAAAAGGTAAAAATGAAACAGCTAGTGTTCTACAGTTGGCAAATACCGCAGCAGAACAATCAGAGAATTGAAATATTTACTGAAACTTGAACAAAACTAGGCAGAACACAATGTATGTTATGTGAAATGTTAAACATCGAGAAACCTGACTACACAGAGTTTAGCGTAGCGCCGCCAACGAGAATGCTGTACTTTTGTGTAATTTCGTATAATATATGGGTATTCGAAAAGTGCTGCGTAGTTGGAAATCGTTCTGCGTTCATGTTGAGTCATAGTCCATATAATCAAGTGGGTAAAATAGAAACCAGGTATTTATTTACAATACCGTAGCAGATCATCTTCCAGATTTACTTACAGGTGACTAAGAATATCTTGTGGTGCAAGAATAGAAAGTTTAAGAAATTATTAATTATAAATTTTTGTATTACATAAATCGTTTATGATTTTTAAAAAAAACTAAATACTACAGATTGACCATGACCACAAACTTTATACCTATTAGGTATGCCATGTTAGTCACAAAAACACAAACGCATTCTATTAGCAAACGCTACGCTAAGAAGTGGAAAGCCAGCTCAAAAGGTGAGTAAAAAAGTGCGACACACAATTTGAAATTCTAAACAAAAACTCATACATTCTACGCACCTAAACCGTAGGTATATTTAATTTTGTTTTGCGGCCGGTGAGTGAGTGATTCAGAAATGTATTTACAAAGTGAAGCCCCAAACACACGAAAGGGTTAGCGTGAAGTAAATTGAGAGCGGTGAATAATTCATACATATTTTTAGCATTACCTTGACCATTTCACGAAATGCGACCGACTGCCGCGCGCACAGGAAGACGCCAGGCCGAGCCCTCACTAAGATTTATTTAGGCACTTATTTTATTTACACTAGTATATCTATTCTTTTTACAGTCTTCAGCGGAGTTCAGGATAATAGCGGGTCCTGAAAATTAATTCCAAACGTTAGTAAGTAAACTAATCAACTTTAATGTTTACATAGATTTGAATTATGAAAACAGAATGCTCGTCTCAGCTGTCACAGTTTGGGAGATTTTAGTTTTATTTGAATCTCAGATGCAGTACGCACGAACTTTGGATGAGTGGAGGTGTCTTAGTAATTTAACTTTGTGTACACGAGTATCTTTTGCTATCAGTGAGCTTAGTTCTTTTAGTAAAAAATGTGAAAAGAAAATCTACTTTCAGTTTGTGACACTTAAATTTTAATGTAAAGCATTTTAGTCAGCTGTGTTTAGTACAAATATTATGAAAATGGTGTTTAATCACTGTTTATAAATTGAGACGCAATTAAAGATTATGGCTAAGATGTGGAATTCTTTGCCGGTATCTGTGTTTCCTGATAGCTATGCAATCCATTCACTCTCAAGTCAAGAGTGAATAGATTTCTTCTAGGCAAGCATGCCCCAGCGTCGTCCACATCATCGCTTTCCAGCAGGTGAGATGGTGGTCAACGCGAGCCCATCAGTAATTTAAAAAATATAAGGTTCCAAGGGGAGCTCGTGGCTAAATAATAACAGCCGTACAGTTCGATCATCAAGGTTAAGCAACGTTTGCCGAGGTCGGTCTGTGGATGAGTGACCATCTTAACATATCGATATTCCTCCGTGCCTTCGAAAGCACGTTAAACCGTTGGTCCCGGCTGTCATTTGTAGATCTTTGGCAGTCGTTACGGATTGCCAGAAGCCAGAAAATCTGACACCAGTCTAGACTGGTGTCAGATTAAGATTAAGCTAGCCAAGAAGTACCGTGTTACCCAATCAATGGGTTGCGGAGGTCTGGTAGGCAGCCGGTCCACGTAAAACTCATGTATTCAGCTGAATCCGGTTTGACTGGGAGCCGAGCCCAATATAAATGGGAAGAGGCTAGGCAGATGATAAAGGTCCCATTAAAATAGATGGACAAATTTGAACAAAGCGTTCAGTACGTCTAACCAAAGATATCCAAGCAAAAATAAACTAATTAAAGTGATTTTATTTTGACCTTAAATAATAAATCACAGCGTCACACTAGAATAAACACATCCATTATGGGTAGGTCCTTGACGTGGTCACGTGCGCCTGCACATTTGGCTAATCTGGGTAACCAAATTTTTTTGGTTATCCAATTTTTGAAGTGAAAACTTCTTTAGCGGCGTTGTGCACTTTTTGGAATGGGTAAAAAATGTTAAACACGCGTCAGGACACGTGACCTGATCGAAAATTCGTAAGACGGAGGGAAAGTTCTGAAGTGTTAAATTTTTAATGTAATATAAATTGTCATGTTTGTTACGATAGCGCAATAAATGAATATTGTATTTTATCACATAAATGATAGTACTTTTATACTAATAATTAAAGCAATTCGTGCGAAATTATTCCCTAACCATTCCAAAATATCAAAAATGCACAACGTTAATGTTCAAGTTTTCACTTCTGCCGGCACTCCCGCAGTGCAACCCTTTGTTTTTTTTTATGTACGTATCTAATTCGGTTTTCTTATTTATTTTTTTACCATTGTTCTTATTTTGATGATCTGAATGATTTCTAAAAGTTTGTCCTATTTTAATGGGGCCTTATTACCGACGTTTAGAGATTAACCTTAACACCAATCAGTGTTTAGCTTAACTTCTATACCTTTCAGTAAGATAGTAGTAACAAACCGAGTTAACTGTACGATATGATGTTTTCAACGTTTAGAGTGTACTCTTTGAGATCGAACGAGATCACGTTAAGTCGTCAGTGTAATAGCTAACCAATTTACTAGCCCGATGCGGATGCTGGCAAATCTACTTTTTTTCCTTTTAAGCGAGTTTCGAATTTGCTCTTCGGAATTAGTTTGCATCGACGTTTGATCGGATATTCCTTTAAAAAAGTTAAGCAACGGTACCGAGGAATCTGATTTTTTTATTTTAATTCTTGTTTGTTTGTGTGTCATTGCGTTAGGTTTGCTTTTTCAGTTTATAATTGGTTCGTTGGTTGCCCGTCTATTCAGAGAGGATATAGCTAATAGACGCAAACTATCATGGAATTCATAACTTTACGAAGGTAGCTTCCACTAATACGAGTGGAAGGCTATGAAAATGGCCATAAATATATATCAATAGAATCGGTTCAGTAGATTCGGAGAAATTGGGTGTGACTAACAGAAAGATAGACACAGTGATCCTATAACGGTTCCGTTTTTTTACGGACGTCCGGAACCTTAAACGGTCATAGTTTTTGATTTCAATCCACTACTTAAAAGTAGTTAGTTTAAATCTAGTAATCACTTTTTTTAGGGTACTGCCAAAGGTGTCCTGTCACTAACAAAAATTACTTGATTTTGTCTACCTACAAATACAAATCTTTGTACATACCAACAGAAAATTTTAAACACCGTAAGATTGTAAAATCTGCAGCCGCTCCACGTAAAACACTGGTATTCAGCTGAATCCGGTTAGACTGGAAGCCGACCCCAATATAATTGGGAAAAGGCTAGGCAGATGATGTAAGATTGTAAAATTTCGATTTTTTCATAATATATCGAGAAATTTTAATCTAATAAAGATTTATTTGAATCTTACGGAGTCTGCAATTTTCCAATGACATAAATAAATCTTCGTAATAAATAAACCAGGTCTTTAAATTCTGATCCATAACCATCGACTGTTACATAAAAGGTTAAAAGGAAACTTAAAACTACGAGCTAAACGCGCTCATAACTTGGTTGCACCATGGTTAAACCGTTTAGTGCGTGGGGAACGCGGTTAGAGATTTTTAAGTTAAACTTTACCTTGCAGGGCTTACTTCTAAGTTTCAGTGCTTCAGAAAATAATGAATTTCAGGATTCAAAGAATTTTTCATGAAGGTATTACTTAATTGAATAATGCACGAAGGAAATAAAATGAAAACACATGATTTTTTTAACAGCACATCTTAATTGCGTTCCGATCTTTTCATACAATATTTTTGTAAAAGGCTCTCTGTGCAGTTTTACTGAAAATAATTATGCATAAGTTTTGATAAATTAATATTCCGAGAATCTCTGGTCAAACAAAAGCCAATGAAATTTGTTGTTTATATTGTTGACCTTACGTCACTGAAGTTCTCACAGTGTGTAAGACATTTTAATGTCTGGCAGTTTGAGTTCTTTATGCAGCCTACCCAAATGTCCTTACTTTGGTATTCGTCAAATCGTTGGGCTCCTTAAAGTTCTAAATTTGAGCTACACGATAACTGACAAATGCTTGCACTGTCTGGACAGGTCCACTCAAATCTGTGTGGTACTTTCCTCAAAAGACCACTTCAGACATTAACCTACTTGGTTCTCATATGATTTGACCAGTACGATTGTATGGACTTTAATGAGACTTTGACCTCTGAGTTTGTTTCGGTGTTTCTTGTCAGGGTAGTTAGCTAGAAAACACCGGCCTCATCTAGTTTAAAAATGACCAAAAAATATTGACGTGTAAAAGTGTTATGTTTAACCTACTTACAAAATACACTAGAGTCAAGAGAAAACCCATAATAAATGAAAAAAAAAAAATTAAAAAAACATTTGTCATTGCCATCCGATGTAGATGCAGATGTGGGTTAATTCTTTCAATCACAAAGGAGTTAGCTAACCTGACTGATTTTAAATACTTATTCCAAATGCGAGTATGTATACATCAACGGTTGCTTACGAATATTTCATAGTTTAATTAATTACTCTCCTGAAAGTAGATTTTTTAAACAGAACTTCACTAACGCTTAAAAAGTTGGTTTCGTAAATAATATTTTTCTATTTCTTTCCTACACAAGTTTACGTTGCAATAAGTAGGTACATTAGACCCTCTTAAATCATTATTGTACAACAAAGCAACTGATAAACTAATAAAGTTTATCCTCAATTTAAAACAGCATTTATCTTTGTATTCAGTCGGTCAATCCTCTCAATAACTAAACAGAGGCCGACCAAGGAGGAAGATTAGGTACGAGCCACAGAAACCACAGTGGGCTTCACCACCGCAGATATATTCCCCAGGAATTGTCTATGAGATAGGCTTGTTCGAGCATTTCATTGTAGTAAGGCTCTTGTTGCTACAGATGTTAATGTTCCGGCTTGCTAGGAACTCAAATGACAACTGTTTTTTTTTTTAATTTAGAACAAATCAATTTCTTCGTTTAGGGCCGCTTTTTCAATAAATCCTACGTGAAGGTTAAAAACCAGCCAAGTGCGAATTGGACTCGCGCATTAAGAGTTCCGTACCATATCCATTATTATAATCTACTATTATGCCTTGAAAATCGAATAAAAACCTCCAAAAAAGAAGTCTTTAGTATAGGGACCTCCTTTAATTATTTTTATTGCGAATATAATAGCAATTCAAACTCTGAGCATTGCAGGCGTCTACCTGTTTCCATAATTAAGATCGAGCAATAAACGCCAAAAAAAACACGTATCTAGTACGGGAGCCCCCTTTAATTTTTGCTGTTACAGCGGCAACAGAAATACACACTCTGTGAAAATTTCAACTGTCTACCTGTTACGGTTCATGAGATACAGCCCGCAGACAGACAGACGGACGGACGCACGGACAGCGGGTACGGAACCCTAAAAATGGCGGTTTGACAACTTTTGTATAGAAAATATGTCAATGAGCCATATTCAATCCTCAAATATATGTATATTATCTGATAATTGCTAATCAGTCCTTAATTGAAAAGATAATGTTATTTTTTTTTAATAAAAAAAAAACATAAGTATTCCCCGAGGGTATGTCATGTTTAAGGCGAGCTTCTTGCCAATCGGGCACAAACTCGGAGTCCGGGTAGATATTGAAAAAATCCAGTAGATCCAAAAACACTTTGCCCGACCCGAGAATCGAACCCATTAATTACCTATTTCTCAACACAAGCGATTGCGACCACTAGAATAACGAGGGAATTTTATTTATTTCAGGAACACATTTTAATTTTACAGATTTGTAGAACATGTTAAACTTATTAAGTCCTCTCCGAAATCATAAAAGCTCCTTTTTGTACAACGGCAGTCCATTTTATGTGGAATTTAATCTAGCGTATACTGTAATTTGGAGAATCCGCTATATACCACGTGAACTGAAAATTTTCAGATTAAAGTTTCTGAGAATTTAATATTTATATGCAAAATATAGTTGAAAATATTTAACGATATTTTTAATATACCCATGGTTAAATTTTTTGGCTACTTCATTTTCAGATATTTTTTAAAATTAATTTAAGCTACATATTCAGCATTGGTACCTACAAATGCGAACTCTTTGCTACAAGGCATATACTATCTTTTTGTTTTTATTGAAAGGAAACCAATAAAACTGAAATATAGAAATTCAGAACAGCAATTTAGATTTTCGCATACGTTTAAATTCAACGTTTTTTTTACTCTAAAAGCCGAGGCTTATTCGTTACATCCATTCTGTCACTGTAACAGCTGAAATTAAAGTCGTTGAATTTAAATATTTCTAACCATAACAGTCTTAATTTACATCTTCTTAGTACAATTTATTTATTTGCTTAATATAACAATGTATCAGTCTGCGCCCTTTGTAGCTGAACAACGTAATTAGTAAAATGTTTTCAGAGTTTTCTTTGAGCCCATATGTTACATGAGAATAGTAATTATAGTCTATACGGGTTGCAGCGTCATAAGCAGTGATCGGGGTAGGCAGAGCTATTTTATTTGCGACATGTTTTCATAGTATAGACATACCTATGATCCGGGGATTCGCTGGGATTTAAAATAAAAATATACTTATTGTTTAGGTTGGTAATGATATTGAGATGTACTCGTGTGTATGTCATGTGTAATATCTGAACTTAGATAAAACGATCCGCGTTAACCGCATAGCATCAGAATGACATTCCCAAAATTATGCCCATACTTCAATACATTTTTTTTTTTCAATATCTAACAAGCTTTAAGTAAACCCGATTTTCTTTATAAAATTTCTCGGTACATTTGAAATCCCGCTGTCATGTCCATATTTATATATACATTTGAGGACATTGGACCAAAAGAACTCTACCTACTCCGATCACTGATCATAAGTCATAGTCACTTTGCATCATACCACTGCTGGGCAAAGGAATACAACATGTCGTCCAGCTATTACAATCTAATTTTAATGCCTAGAGATTCGCCTTGTTAAGGCCTCATTACACGCAGCGACATGCAAGCGCAAACATTTCATGAAAAAGTGTTTGCAAACTACATTATCCACAGTACGACGTCCAAACGATATCGCTTCCTTATAATTACACGCAATGCTTGCAATTAAATTGAAGCAATAAATGACTTGCATGGTCTAAACAACACGTTACATTCTTGATCTGTTATACAAGTTTTGTTTCAAAACTTTTCTTGTTGTAAACACACACACAATAATTTCTTAAGCAATTCTTGTATCCAACTGGATACTCTCTTCATTTGCAAACATGAATGCAGTCAGTGATAGTGTATTCATCGTTGCTGCTCTTCTGAGGCAAGAAGAGGTAGAGCAGCATTACACTTTTATGTTTTTCACTTTCAGCATTCTCATGATACTTATAATTTTCATATTCCGTAACACTCATGATTGCGATAAATGTCAATGAACTTTATTAAATCAGCAAAACCGAATTTTAACAACTTATGAATTAATTGTATTTTTAAAATAAGCACAGTAAGTAGCTTCTAAAACGTTCAACACTTGAATGAGAAATTCGATAATGCAAATACATGCAATACTTGAAGCAACTCACCAATAAATGGTACACGCACATACAAGCCTCTGTTTAGACAAGTCAAAACTTGTGAGCAATAATCTCCTAAAAATAATTGTAAAAATTATTTTTTGTCAAATTTTGCATTCAATAATTGCATCCATTTTTTACTGTATCCGCATGTAAACAGTTGCTCACAATTCTTGAAGGTTTTTGGAATTGCACTTAATTTATTGCATTCAATTATTGCTCTTGAATGCAGAAAAAAATGGTATCATGTAAATGGGCCTTTACTTGTGCAAATTGTGCATGTAAGATTGAGAGTGTAACAGAACCTTAAGAAGTTATGAAAAATTAATTAGAGGAAGTCTCTAAGGTCCTATGTTTGTTGACTTTCACATTGTTGGCATAGGTAAGGTTCACTTTATATGGGAATTACTATGTTGATTATGTATTTCGGCACGTGGGAGTAGAACAATGGCGTTTAAGTCCAAGTTCAGTCTTTGTTTTACATGACAAAGACCTGGGTACTAAATTCTAACAACACGTGTTTGTCATTATAATTTGTTTTTATTTTCAACTAACTAATAATTTCTCTCAAATGTTGCACGGTTATAATGCCTTATCACGAAGTAAATAAAGAGAAGCCACACACTCTTTTTATGTTTTTTTTTTCTTTATTTAACCTGTGAGTCTAGTGTGAGCAAGTCTATTTCCACTTTTCTATACTGAAACAATTTGTGTGTACGAAGAACTTGGTAAAGCAAAAATAGCCCACGTAAACATTCTTTAAAATATATTTCACACAAAAATACTCTGATGACAAAAAACAACAGAAAGTTAAGTGGAAAGAAACCTGACAAACTCCATGTTTCCCCAATTTCCTCAAATCTCAATGACGCAACTCAGCTACACCTACGGGACCCAACTTCTCCAAAGAATTTAAATTAGTAAAACAAGGGTACCTCCACCAAATATATGATTTTAGCAAAGCTTATTATGGATACGTCAACACAATTTTCCTACTGCGCAAAGTTTCAGCAAGTTGTTACATTAAAAATTTAAAACTTGGCGGGTTTGTGTAGTTAGTGAAGTAAGGAAGGTATGGTAACACTCGCACGTGTGAGTGCCTACGCTCTTCATTGTTAGCGATTTAAAATATTAAAATATGCCTGTTTTTTTTTCTCTTTTCTTTTGCGAGAAATGGACGGAAAATTCCATGATTTAATTTCCGCGAGTTTTTGATCAACGGGTTTTCATTGTAAATAAACCTTTGTAGGTTTGTTTACAAAAGCATTCCATTTTACTCGTATTTAAAATAATAAAATATTTGCATGTGCAAATAATAAGGTATCATTACTACGTGTATCATTTAGCATTTAACTTTGGAAATAAAAAAATATATATATTTTTAATTCATTGAAATAAAATTTTACCAAAAACAAACTGGAAAATATTCCACCACGTACTAAAATTAACAAATAAGCAAGTCTTGCAAAATATTTTGTTGTAGACTTTCGCTGGTGAACTTAATCAGAGAGGGATTAAGTCGTCTTGACCCGGCAAGCGTCCGTGCCGTTTTTAGTCACAAATGCCGGAAGACTTCCCGGACGGCCCGGTTCGGTCCGGAACGGCGGGAAAGTGAGACCGAAGCGTGACAAGCATTTTTTGTGCAAGATTGTTTACTGAAAGATGTTGGCATATTGCTTTGTTTTAAGGTAAGTGTTTAACAACAGCTTTATTTTAATACGGCTGGAGTGTATTGATAAATACAGAACAAATTCTATTTACTACCTCGCTCCTGTGGCTTTTCTTCCTACAGGAACCGTGCGATACTGTAACTCTCTACCAGTGAAAGATTTGGGATCAGTATTCCATAGATTTACAAGCTCAAACAATTTACCATATAAATAACATTAGTTTAGATTGTGCCTTTCGTCGTCGTTACAAGTCGGACACACAATCTTGCCAACGGGTATTGAGGTACCCAGTTACTGGATTGTGAGGGTCAGATAGGCTCCACGTAAAATACTAGTACTCAGCTGCATCCGGATAAATTAAAGCCGAACCAATAAATAAATGATAAACGCGGCGAAACGAGAATGAAAAGTGAAAACAAAAATAAGGCGAACTTTGTGGGCGAATCCGGAACAAAATCATAGGAATAGGCTAGATTGATTTAGATTGCGGCTTTATCAGCTTCGCAAGATAATAATATTATTACCATTTAACCAATAAAACGAACAAACCATGTTATCGGTGCCAATTTTTGTAGTTAAAACACGGGGGATTAAGTCATTCCGGCGGCCGGAAATGCGCCGTCCGCGCCGGTCCTAGTTAGAATTGCCGGATGTCTTGCCGCCGAGCTGCTTCCGAACCGCACCGGTGCCGTGCGTTTGATCGGTAACGTCTTTTAGTTTAAGTGTTCTTTGACATGGGTTGTTATCTTATCCAATAGCTGTTATCGTTTCTTCTGTTTTAAAGTTTTGCAAAAAAACACTAGCTTATTCAGCGACTTTGTACCGGTTATGAAACAGATTATTTTTAGATCGTGTTTTGGATAAAAAGAGTTAGAGAAATTATACCATTATAATGTATAAATAACAAGTCAAAGTGTAAGTACCAAGTCCTTTAAAATAGTACCGTTTATTGCAATTGGAATATAAATAATTAAAATCCCAATGCTACGAAACTGTAAAAACAAAAGTTTCAAGTAACTTGTGTAGCAGCACGTTCGCATTACCGCCAAGGGGTTTATATCACGCATTGTGAAACTTTCACGTAACAATACTGGTAATAAAGTATTTTTCCGCGACACCGGCTCACAAAAAAAACGAAAATTTTAATTGGCAGCGACAGTAATATAGTAGGATACATTCATTTGTTCTGTCCCAATTCAGAACACTCGAGCTGGTACCTCAACCCTCGAAAAAGGCGCGTACGAAACGTGCGTGAAGCATTACTGACACGCGAAACCCCGATTACAGGGCTACTAGTGTTAAAAATTAATTTATATACTACCTCGCCCTTTTAACTAACGAAAACACCCCTAAAACGTTATCTATTGCGCTTTTTACCCGACATGTTACCCAACTATTAGAATCAAAACAGAAATGGATTACCATCATTTATAAAATGACGAGCGCGGATTGGATAGTTTTGATTTATGTCGAGTTTTCAGGCGTTTAACTAATACTACTATCGTGTTACGTCAGTTAGTTGTATGTTAGTTTAGCATGTTCACTTTTGGACGACGGACAGTAATAATTAGGCTTCTATCAAAGGATTGAGAGAACAATACTAGATTTGTATAAAGTATTAACAGTGCAAGTATTACTTGACTGAACAAAACATTTTGTAATTTGCCATAACAACGACCGAGGCCAGTTATCAAAAGTTTAGCTGAAGACCAATGCTTATTTATTTTTAAACTTTATTCCTTTCAAGAGCCTGTCCAAACAAAACTTCAAATAGAAAGCAAAAATCTTCTTCGTTACTCCCCTTTCTTGACCGTAATCCTAAAAACTGTACTCGTGCGACCCCACAGAATGTTCCTCAGATAAATAATAATATTGCTATATACTCTCGTTAAGTGTTGTTACCTTAGCAAAAACTTTCCCGACGAAGTCAGTTAAAAAGAGCGATCGCCATCAATTGTCACCGGTAGCCAATAAGAGACAACGACACAAACTTACCGATTGCTGGAGGCCTTTATTAGAAAACTTTTGCGTTACACAGGGCATGGAAAAATAAAGCTGTGGTACGTGATACAAATAAGACATAACGGCTGGACTAACGGAGGATTAAAGTTAACGATAGGTCACTGTGAACGAGTAAGCTTAGTGGCGTTCGATTGGAATAAACTGGAGTTTGTACGGCTGGTAGTTAGGCAGGAATTGACTGGCCGAGTGTTAAACTTTGATTGTTTATTGTGCTACCGGATTTGGGCTTTTATTCGAGGGAGAGGTGAGATTAGGTTCTCTGAAAAAATGTTATGATTTCAATCTTAGATTGACAAAACATATTATAGATATTCATTGAACATTCTCAGTAAGTAGGTAATATTTGATAAACCTGTGTGTTAATTAAATCATAAAAGTAATTTAAGTAAACGGTCTTCACAAACAAGATTCACCGCACACGATACCTACATCTCTGTCCACCCTTCTAAGCCAACAATCCGGTCAAAGCCAGCCAACTAATCATAAGATTAGATAGTTAACAATTAAGACAGTACCTGCAAGGAAATTACATAATGCCAGGTCAGACCGTGGTCTTCCTTTGACATTCAATATGTCAGCCGCAAATGGAGTATATTACCTACAATTGTAAGCTTACAAATTAGCCTGTCAATACCTTCTGTGTCTAATTTCATGTAAAGCCACAAACCTCAGATGACGTGAGCCATTTAATTCTCGTCTCTGGAAAATTGGGTTTGACTCATACTGGCCAAAAGTCTGGTGAAGAAATCTTAGTGTTGAAGACTAGTTTAATCTTGGTTGAAGTATGCAGACAGTTGAAACGAAGCCTAAACATATTTTCGATTATGAAAAAAGTATTGTCTGCTGTCCGACTTACAGTGTTCTAAACAAGCCTTTGTAAGGATATTTTCTAACCAAAGACAAAGTTTTTAGGTTTGCAAAGAAGCTTATCCTGTGTCCTGCGTTTTAAATCAGTCGACGATATTCTTTGAACAAATAGGTACTACCTCCTATTAAAATAACCAATGCTTTGTAAGCTTTGCCCGAATGAAAGAACAACAGAATGAAACCAGATGCAATGTTCATTGTTAAAAAAATAAATCACAAAAAAAACTCTTCTAAAAACAAGCCAGTTTTATTTCATCCCGAATTCGTTATTGTACGTAAAAAAAACAAAACTGTTGTTCCGGAAAAACTGTAATGTAATTGAGATGTTCTTCGTAATAAAATAACTATTTGCAAAAAAAAACAAATGAAAAGCATTCGTCGGTAGAAATAACTTGGAAAATAACAGGCAAATATCAGAGTATCGTTTTCACGTTGTGTTTATTTTACGCGAAGTAAAAACTGGATGCACGTTTAATATATGGAAACCGCGTATTAAAAAGCCGCATGTGCAAATATATTATTTACTCTGTGCTCTTTGATTAACCAATCGAATTGATTGGCAAAGGGAACGCGAACTATAATATTTGAGTAACAAACAAGTAATGATGGGAATATGTACATTTATTTAGTAAACGTTACTTTTATGTTATGATATGAGTTCACGTACGCCAACTAATTTGCACACAGTCATAATTGTGAGCAATGAAGAGTTATAATCTGTGATTTTCGATGAAATGCACGTAACTACAAGAGTTATGAACATAAATGTGGATGGATGGACAGGGAGAGGGAGGCCAAAGAAAAGATGGATGGATTGTGTTAGAAGTGTTTTGAAAGAAAAGGGAGTTAGTTATAGCGTGACGGCTGACAGGACAAAATGGAAGAAAAAAACGTGTTGCGCCGACCCCAAGTATAAGGGCAGGAAGATGTTGATGATGATGATGAAGGATTATAATCTAAACTGCTATCATAAAGAGGTAAATTGTTTGTTTGTGTGTAGGGGATATTTTCGATTACGAAATTTCTTTCATTATAACAGCCGAAAGACGTCCACTGCTGGACATAGGCCTTCCCCAAATTGGGGGGGTTTGCCATAATCGCCACGCTTGGCAGGCGGGTTGGCGATCGCAGTGTAGCTGTTACAATGTACAGAGAATGTTACTGCCCATTCACTGGTGAGTCCCTCAGTCGCCTCTTACGACACCCACGAGAAGTGTCTGACACCATACAGAAATTGCTTTCAGTGATTTATAAAAAGCTACGCTATAGTTTTGTGTCACGTTTAGGAAAAATTGGCGAGTTCTGTGGGATAAACCTGGGGAGCAAAGCTGCATGAATAAGTTAGCTTAGAATATAAACTGGTGGTCGCATTTTTTGTAAGTACGCATCAATAGTTTTCGCATTTAGTGAACCAGATCTAGCATCTTTGCCTATTTGTCTTGTATAAAAGCATCCTCGACGATATCAAATTGCCCGTCGTTCCTATGGCAAAAACACTCCTGAATATCACCTAAGAAAATTATAAAACTAAGAAAGATGAGCGATACTAAGTATGCCACTATGTTAGTGAAGTTATGAAGAAAGTTCTCATAAATCTAGACATAGCGTGGTCCCAGGAGGATTACGGAACTTTTTTATTAGAAATAGGATTAATTTCTATGGTGACCTGGGAAATAAAAAAACTTAATGCCAGCTTATTGTTTATACCACACCAGACCTGTAACAGCTGGGAGAACCGGTTTCTTTTCGCTTTTCTACGTAACACGAATGAAGATTTTTTAAGGAAATCTTGTGTTATATTACAGGTAGATTTAGACTTAACTGGATCCGGAACACGATGCGAGAATTCACGAGAGAGCGGGTGACGTCGTGCTTCACAGCCACCTTTAAGTTTGAATCTACCAGCCAGCTCTTGGGCCACGGGAAATGTCAACCAGCCGTTTCGAAATTTCTTTGAAAAGGCTGTGAGCACAAGGACCCCACGGCCCGCGGTTTTCAATAAATTTACTAATTTACTTGAGTTTTTCCATAGCCGCAGCAGCAGCACCAGCAAAACAGGATGAACTAGGAAGATGGGATGGCGCAAGAGTATCGACATAAGGTTGCTCCGCCAGGACAGTATCGACACAAACTTAACGGCTGCCCTAGTCATTTCTAGAACTGCTACTAACAGAGAAGCACAGTCGCGGTTATTCCTGCATCTGTTCAGAAAACTGGAATTAACTCAAGCTCGGACGCTGCTCTCTTAACGCATCCTGTTCAGTTTTCAAAACATCTTTACATTTTATTACCTTCTTCAACCTTCAACTACAAAAAGTCGACAAGACGAACGTGAACAGTATTTCAGTTTGTCGATAAATGTAAATATCGATATCGACAAAGGCGAGGCGCGGTAGATGACGGACGGGCCGCCATTAACCGGCGAACGCTTATTGCGTTGCCCGCGACGTTTATATTGTTCCTTAGATAATACCCGGTTATTTAGCACAACACTAATATTCACCAGTTTTTTGTTCCCGTCTCTCCTTGTTAGACGAAAATCTGATGTAAGGGTCCATCATTTTCATTCAAACGATCCCCCTTTTTATAATTCTTGTCATTATCCAGGTTTATGAAGGTTTTTCTAAAGGTGCAATACTGGTTTCATTTAAATGACTTTCGTAATAGCTGTCTCGGTTATTATGTTCCCTTTGTTATTAGATTTGCTTCATAGAATATTCTAGCAGAAGCAAAGTTTCGTAAATTAAACTTTTTATGAAACGTTTTAGAATTTTTAGTGCCCAATTTCATAATTAGGTGCTGGAAGGTTAAACTGGAAAAGTTTTGAGTTACAGCTAGAGTAAAAGTTTCGTAAAGCGTTGATTTAAAAAGGATTTAGTACTCAATACTCATAAATTAATAGTGAGCAGTTATTATGTTACCTTACTCATCGAATCGTTCTGTATGGTGTCGGACGTAAAAGAATAACACCATCCCATCACTTCCCGTGGGTGTCGTAAGTGGCGACTAAGGGACTCAGTAGAGAATGGGTAAGCAGCATTCTCTGTGCATTGCAACAGCTACACTGCGATCGCCAACCAGCCTGCCAAGCGTGACGATTATGGCAAAACCGCCTCCCTTTGAGGCAGGCCGATGTCCAGCAGTGGATGTGTTTCTGCTGATATGATGATGATGACTCATCCATAACTTATTATTTGACACGGTAAATCTGAAGACTGAACATTTTAGTTGTCTATCAGTTGAACAAAATAACATGAACCAGTCAGGTCGAAATAATGCTTGCCTACATGAAAGAAAATTACAAAAAGAAAACTTAGATTGAAGCGGTTTACAAAACACATCGAGGTTTAAGTTTAGAACCAGAAAAACCAAATCCAAACAAATACTTATTATTAAAATTACTCAACCTTTTTTTTTACTCAACCTGCCATCATAATTACGTTGTAAGAGAGAAACGGAGCTACTCGTTTACATGACGATTACTATCCTATTTACACGACGGATTCATAATGGTACTGGTACATCATAGTTCGGACGGCTATTAGTAAATGCTCTAAAGGTGCTCCGTCACTTAGAGCGTTCGCCTGCCATGTTATATTTCAGATTCGATTTTGAGCATTACATTACAGTACTGCCTCCCTAACTGGACTAGTATTCGCCTGTAATGTACTCGTAACATTTCAGATTCGATTTTACACATTGTATCATCAAGTTGTGCATTTTAATGCTCGGTTCTCTTCCCTCACCAATGTAACGCTCGAATCTGTAACATTACAGGTTGCGCACTGTAATACTCGGTTCTCATCCATCACTGATATAATGTTCGACTCAGTACCGTTACATTACAGACGAATGCTCCAAGTGAGAGAGCACCTTAATAAAACAGTTTCCGACAACCACAGTGTCAACTTTCCGATACTCCTAGAATTGACTGGTATGAACACTCTCTTCGTCTGTGCTGAAAGTTAAGGAACTTCGAACTCTCATATTTCATCGCTTACTTACAAGTTAGGATTTTGTTAAACCCTGTCTTAGCTATAGCCTAAGGCCTAGACTAGACATGAGTTCTCTGGCGCACTTCATTGGGTAAAGTTTTGTTTTAGTACTTAATGAATATGCTTTATTACGTATTCCCAATAATTTTTCTTGGTATTTTAATGTTATGATTTGGATTGAAATTCTACTCGTGTGTTGAGTTTTTTTTTAATAATATGGGATGTGTGTCAGTACCGTCATCATATTTATTTTGTAAGCAACTAAAAATACTACCCATCCAATAGGCAGTTTTTCCCCAGTCGATAAATGTAATAGCTAGTTTACAAAGTGCGTGCTGCTGCTGTGCGAGAAGCTCGGCTCGCCTTAGCTGTCTACACGGTGATAGTAGCTGCCCAGTATCTTGCGAAACGCAGCACACAAAAAATACAGGTTCCGCTAGCAACTGGCTGACACTGGCGAGCTACTGCCGAATGCGTCCGAACGATGCGAGTGATGTTAGAGCTGCTGCCATGGGCGAGTTACTGTCAGCGGGCAGGCGAGTGAAAACAAAAAATGTTGAAGTAACTCTGATGCGAGCTACTATTCAACTTGCACGTGCCAGTAACTCGTAAGATACGTCGAAACGGTGACTCGCACGCTAGCTCGCACTGTGTAAAGTAGCCATTATTCGTGTTTTCCAGAAACAACGTTGTGAATTCTTATTTTATTATCTTTTCTTTTTAATTTAGTATTTTATGTTTTAATAAAATGGCATCACAATTTCACTACTACCTCGATAGTTATATCTACAAAAATAAAGGGGTGAAATAAATCCCAAACCACTTCATTCACTTACGCAAAATAATACGAAGCCTTACTTTATTTTCCTATTACAGTTAGTAGATAGTTATTCATTCTCAGAATCTACAGAGAGGATGAAACGCCGGCTCATATCTTTAACTTGCAGTTTATTTTATTACAAACATCTGGGTAAGGAACTATCTCCTTTCCTTTGCCGGTAAAAGTAATACGATGCCAATCAAAGTTATTTATGTTTAGAGTATTTGCAGCTACTTTGAAGCTGTCGGTTTTCCTAGTTGCGAGTCTCATTCCGGATATTAAGTAATGTACTCTCTTTTGCTGCAGGCTCCATATAAAATCACTAGAATGTAAATCTAGTGCTTTTAAGGTTGACGTGAATCAAAGACATACCTAGATTTAAATAGTAGATATGGGGGCTGTCGCGCGTTCACCATAGGTACATAATATCTCCCAAAAATTACCTATCGCGTAGCGCATTCGCTTCGGTTAAGACGGACCAATTTGTGACGTCAAATAACGTACAGTTTGCCCTATCCTCTAGCTGTTTCCCGCGGATTCGCTTGCGTTAAAGTAGCCTATAACCGTCTCCGGGATCCCATCTATCTCTGTACCAGAATTCTTCAGGCATGAAAGTGTAACAAACAAACTAACTTTGCTATTTATAATATTAGTTAAGGTTATCAAGCCTCCCACGAGGTGGACCGATGACCAGGTGAGGGTCGCGGGTAGCCGATGGATGCGAGACGCACAGGACCGGTTGTTGTGGCGACACTTCGGGGAGGTCTATGTCCAGCAGTGGACGTCTTTCGGCTGATATGATGATGATAATGATATTAAAAAAACTTATCAGAAAATTTATAGCTAAAACCACTTATATATATATAAAACCGGAACACTAGTCCCCACACTACCTTTATCATACAAGAACATTGGCTTGTAAAATTCCTTAGCTCCTAAAACATATTGTTAAAGTGCGGCTCCTCCATGACTTCACACTATATATTTTCTTAACTGTCTCCTTCAATATGTTTGCATTGAAAAATTTACATCGTATGCAAGTTTAAGAGGTGCTCGCAGGTGGTAGTTCAGAGTATAAGAATAATACGTTAAACGTCAGCTCGGTTTTGGAGACACTTCTTTTTGTAATGGAGATATCAATTTCATGCTCTGGAAATACTAAAATGTTGTCGAAGTAGAAAAATCTTTTTACAAAAAAATACAACCGACTTCCAAATAAAAAACACTACAAAGTATAAAATAACTTTAAATTTCGTAAGTCGGTGTTTTTGGTTGTTTTTTCGTTTTTTGACATAGAATTGAGAACCTCCTCCTTTTGGAAGTCGGTTAAAAAGACTAGGAATGTTGATCCTTTGGCGTCTTCAGATGACTAAAAAAACAGTTGGAGCTTACTTAAGCGTGTGCTACATTTTGCGTGTTTATTTAGAATAGAATAGAATGAATAGGTAACTTTTATTCGACATAGACACAATACAACAGCAACAAACACACAGTAAAAACTAAAAACAATAATATTGGTAACATAAAAATGATCCAGTAAACCTGTGCTGAGCGTGCCCATACCGAAAGGGTTACCATCTCACCACCATTTCGAGTTCACTTTGTCGCGATAGGAAATTCTAACTTTAATAATCAGCATCTGTCTAGTGTTATCCCAACCATATTGTGGTCGGCTTTCAAACAAGCCCAATGCAGCGAAATACCAGACTATATATTTACATGAAGCAACTGCCTCTTCGATCGGAGGAGCTCGCGGCTAAATAATAAAAGCCGCACGGGTCGATCTTCAAGGTTGCTGAGGTTGGTCTGTGGATGGGTGACCATCTGAACATATCGAGACTCTTCCGTGCCTCGGAAAGCACGTTAAGCCGTCGGTCCCGGCTGTTATTTGTAGATCTTTGGCAGTCGTTACGGATTGTCAGAAGCCAGATAATCTGACACCAGTCTTGCCAAGGAGTACCGTGTTACCCAGTTAATGGGTTGTGGAGGTCTGGTAGGCAGCCGCTCCACGTAAAATACTGGTATTCAGCTGAATCTGGTTTGACTGGAAGACGACCCCAATATAATTGGGAAAAGGCTTGGCAGATGATCTAAGACAGAAAGTCACAGTAATATATTTTTTCTTTTTGTATTAGTATGATGAAAATATCTTGAATTTGCTGAAGAAGTTACAAATAGAAAGTCGCTAACTTTTTTCTGCGATTTGCGTTATATATTTAGTGCGAAGCAAAGAGTTATGAGATTTACAAATAATTGCATTTTTGCTTTACTCGAAAATCTGTATTAACGCGAGCGAAGCCTGGCAAGCTATTCATTAAATCATATTACACCAATACGTATTTTTCCCACTCAAGTCAAACATTTCTTTTCGAACTGCATCGGAGAAAAATCTACTTCTGCGCACCGTAACATGCTGCTTACATACAACTTACAAACAAGTATTAGTTATAAGTTATAACTAGATAACTCTCGGTAACAAGTTACTTAACAAGCACCTGATTTAATTCCCGACTACTTAATACTTAAGTTCAATAGAAACCGATAAGCGTGTGACAAAGGAACCAAGTTGAATTGTCTAAATCTATACTAATAGGTAGTATGGTATTATAAAGAGGAAATATTTGTTTGTTTTTTTTTTACGATTTGGATCGAAAATAGTTAGAAAGCATATAATACTATAAGCATATTATACTTTTATGAGCTTTTCTTTTATAATTTTTCAGGGGACAATCTCTTTTCAAAGACCAGCAGTAATTATTATTGTTCAAAATATAAGATATGCAAAAATGAAAATACGAGCACATTGAGAACATATGAATATATTCGTAATCTGGGCACTCGAAAACGTAAAAAATTGCGATGATATCCAGGGCAACAAAACAAAACTTTTTTTTTTGTAGAGCTGTGTTATTAGGCGTTTGCTGAGAAGACAATCGATGATAAATAAAATTAATGTAATACATGATTGAAATACTCATTATTACTTATAAAAAGTCCGCATGAATGTATGTATATGTATATTTACCATTATGGTTAAGTCACAATAACCGCTTAATTCCTGGTTTTGATTGAATAATCAAAACCAGGATGGAATGGAATAGTGGTGATTTTGGTATCATGCTGTTAATTCTTATCTATTTAATTGGTTTGATAATTAAGGTTGATATGAATTAGACTTTTAGTTATTCAAATCGGACCTTTCGTTACGACGGGTATAAAAATGTTCTAAGTAAGAAAAATGTTGCGGTTTGAGCGAACTGGGGAGAATTGTAATGGTTGTTTCGATGGAGACGAAACACGGCATTAATGATTTCGATAAAAAATAAATAAGAATAACAAATGTTTGGATTTTTTGAAAATAAACCCCTAAAGGGGCGAAAAGGGTTGATGAAGATTTTAGAGGAGGACATTATTGCTTGCTTCAATTTACGTCGAAATTGGTATGAAGAAAATAAAAGTCGGATAATTGAAACAGATCTAACAATTTTTGCATAATCAAGCCCTGACGGGGTGAACCTGCTCCTGATCCTGAGACCACAGAATAAGCAGTAGAAATGGCTGGATAATTAAATAAAATCATTGTGCTTAATTATCCAAAACTAAACTTTAGAAGGGGGAGAGAGCGTTGACCTACTAAATCCGCGCGCACGAAGTCGCGGACGACGTGCTAGTAAATAATATTCGTTTGTGGTGAAATTTCATATAGATTGTGATATAAATAATTTATCAATAACAGAAATGAGGTATATAAGTAAGCTGATTGATAATTTGTATTATACAAATAATTTTTGGCTGATTTGGGGGATTTAGGGCTGATGTTTCATACTCTGATAATTATTATTAACTGAAGAATAAATTTTGTCTGTTTGACATATTTTGTTTGGTTTATAAAATCTGTCAAACACCATTTTTATTATCATTCCTTAGGTGAAATATTTGGCTATTGGATAATCGGCCTCTAAAATAGGATTTAGTAGTAGCCTCTTGTCACATGAGTTTTAAAATGATTGAGTCTAAGCATGGTCTAGTATAGCGCACGAAGTCAGGCCATAAACATACATCAAGTCACGAGATTTTAAAATAATATTTAATTGGAGTGTTGGATCTGTTTGGCCGGGATTGATAAAATTATAGATATTACAGGTAATATCTGTCAGGCTTTATAACTGCAAAGAAAGTAACTTCTACAATTCTAAATTTTGGGATATTTAGAATTGTAGAACCAATCCAATTCAAAGACTTGAAGGAGAAGAATTTCAATTCTAATATCCCTGAATGAAAATAAACTTACGTTTGTCATACAAAGCTGAGTTTTCTTCAATAAATACAGTGTAAATTTTAGTAATAAGCTAAATACTTAACTAAATATATGCGAATGTTTCATTCTAACGTTTCATAATAACGAAGCAAACACAACAGAGACGTCATTAAAGTTGTTTGCAGACGTCAGACAAAGTGAAAGATTATTATGACACAAGAGGAATGCAGCATTACGTTCAGAATAGCATTTTGTTCGGAGCAAATCATAAGGGAGACCACACACGACGGTTGAAAAACAAATCATTAATCATCAAACATATAATCGGATATTTCAATTTATGAAAAGCCTTCTTTGGAAGCCGTTTAAAAATGAAAGCTATATGGAAAAGGAACCAAGTTTGAAATATGATTGAACTGATCGTACAAAGAATCATCTCTTTCTTTTTGCTTTGCCATAGTCGTAAAAAAGGAAACCGGCAAAGGCGTAGTGGCAGTTTTATACGAACCGTATAAACATGTTTTGAAATATTGGCGTTATTAAATTGCAAAAATAAACGAAGCCAAAACCTGCTTTAATGCGTCAAACTTTAACAAAACCTAATATAAACCTAGACTAGAGTCAAGAGCAAACCAGTCTAATAAAAAAAGTTGGTTTACGGACGATAGTTTCACGTGACAACGTCATAACAAAACATTGATGAAAAGATCGTAACGTTACAATGAGTCATCCTGTTTTGTGCGTGCAGCCGGAGCTCATCGATTTATTAGACGTTGTCACGTCAAAAAAAAAAAATAATATCATTCGCGTATCTTTTTACCCAACTACTCAGATTGAGGGTTACGTTTTTGTCTTTATTCAACAAACACTATCGCCTGCAGTCCCCCTACAAAGCAGATGAACAAAGCGATAAAATCCATGGAATTGACATGTAATGAAACATGTATGTCACAGGCAATGCGTAAAGGGTGTACCTTTGATGGCAAATGAATGCAAATTGAGCGTGGTATGGTGTATTGATATGATCGCGTGTTTAGTGTCGATCAAAGTGTGCTTGATGGCAGTTTTAGATCTGTGTCACTGGGAATGGAGTATAAACAATATGGAGTATCGCAATATTTGTTCTAATGAGGTATGTACTTCTGATTTCTATTTCATATTAACAATGTATTTCTAGATGGTGCAGCCACATGTAAGTTTATGCATGCACCACCACTCAGTTAATCATAAACAAAATATTACCTACATCAAATCTCAATTTCCCATTAACAGGTACATTTAATAAAACTAGTAAGTACAACACATTATTGATAACTACTTAATTTAATTTGATATTTGTCGATGTTTTCGGCGTTCGGTGCTTATAATCCCCGCGGCCATAATCCGTTACAAAACAATTCGAAATTCTCAATTTAATATTCATTATGCTTTTAAACGAGCTTTCATAAACCTTTTCAATGCAATGTATGTAACATAACAAAACTGTGTAAATGAAAAAAGTGGGTTATTACAAAACAAACCACATAATAAGGCCGTCCGCGCCGCGCCGCGAATATGAGACAATAACGACAAAGCTGTATCGTAGCGGTCTACGTGGCGCTTCCGTAGCAAAACTCGTAGGCGACTACGCCGTAGCGCCGTAGCAGCGGGATACATCTAATGAGGGCACTGATATTGTACCGCTCAGCCGGCGGCCGACTCAGGCGGCCTCTATAAATTGGTTTCATGCATATTTATTTATTCAAATATGTATGAATTGAAATCTCCACGACTACTGAAATATGGCACTCGTGGACGAAAATTGAATCAACAGGGTAAATTAAGTTGACAGGCGCAGTAATAGTGTTTGAAATATAAACTCTTTTAGTTGAATAAGAAGCGTTGCTTAAGAAAGTGCTCTCGTGGCATTATTCAAAGTATTCTTCATAAACTTCGCCTTCCAGCTAGCGAACAACAAATTTTTCATATTTTGCTCTTCTGACGTTTGGGGAAATTGGTGTTTAATGAGTAAACTTATGTATCGTGCGCTAATCTTGTTTTTTTTTGTGATAATGCACGTTTAGAAAAGTGCACATGTGTTAAAAGTTGCAGCTTAATAGTTTTTTGATGACTTCGCCGGTGCAAAATTGAGCGTGCTCAAGTCGGTATAAAATACTTTGAACTTTCCGTAAAGCGTTTTGTTTGTTAAATTTTATTTGGTAATGCGGTGGCACGGCGACTCGCTGTTTTGTACAAATTGGGGGATTTGAAACACGCCGTTTTCCCGCTAGTATTTTTGTAAATATGCTTAATCAACTTTACGTAATGTTATAACCGGTAAGACAAAGGCGGAACATTGAATAGGATTCAGCGTTTATCCTTGAGTTTTTAGACAAAGAAACATTTATCTTTTCATTAATAATATATTTCGTTTAAAATTACAGTTTACAATTGAACTGTAGCAACAGATCTAAGAGAGATAATAAATGAGGCGAGTGTCTCAAAGCTGGAAACTAATTAAAGTCGGCAGGCACGAATCAATACTTATAAATTAAGACGGTTTAACTTGCAAAGGTAATTGGGCAAAAGTTCATCTCAAATATTGACACTGGCATGACGAGGGAGCTGTGGATGCCGGGGTAGTCATTCTTTAAGGCACAGTTTACACTTCCGTCTCATCGCTATTCATCTACTGTGAATTGTTAACAGGGAATTGTCGTCGCTCATTCATTCTTTGTATTAACACAGTGAGCAATGAATCAAGTCGTCTTCAAAGTTTGTGAATTTCACGATTTATACAAAAGCGGGGAAACCATGAAAATGCGGCTTATTAAAATATTGATTGTTATTTTTGTGATTGATTTATTTTATTGGCTCGATAAGCGATTTGTTGAAGACAAGACGATATTTCTGACATTTGTGTGTGACTGTACTCCATATTTTCAATAACATATTCAAATAATTTTCTTGTTAAGCAAACTTGTTTCCAGGATAAATCTATCTTCCCGATGAAGTTAAATAAGTAGAGATTAGATAAACAGATATCTTCATAGCGATTGATAAATGAGTTATTTTAATTATTCACTGAAACCTCTAGATTACGTTAAATATTTATAGTTAAACTTCGCAAAAAGGAATCTTACGTTGTGGGTAAGGTTCGTTTGATCTGCCTGTTTTAATATTTAAGTTAAATAATTTAGTTTAACTTAAGCGGTTATTTTTCGTTTAATTAGGTTTATCTTTTGCATTTTTTGTGAGCTTTTAATCTTCAAGTATGTTTTGGTTTTTTCTTTATTAAGGCACAATTTATTATATTTTAGGTTTTTATAAATGTAATTTGATGAAAGCGGCTAAATATATAGTAGTGAACGACTGTATCTAAGCCACTTATTAGTACATAAATAGTAGTAATACCATTGTTGCACCTTATTTAGTTTTAAGAGTTCTGAATTTGTATGCAACAGTGAACAATCAAAACTTTTCGATCGATCTATCTTCGTAATTATTGACATATTCAACTACTAACACTTTAAATATAAACAGCGGCTTACATCCCAATCAACCCTCGTTGATTACACGATTAAGATTCATTAATTTACCCTTATCAAATTAATGAATTTCAATCGTATAACCAGAATAAGGAACAATACATTACCTACTTCTTTTGGCTCATAATAACACATATGTATTTGTCCCAAACAGATATCGAACTCCCTATCCTTAAAAACTGCGCCAATTGACTATCTATTCACAGAACTTTCTAATCCACGAATTCACACATGTCACTTCATAAAGTCCCCAATGTATAGTCATATCGCATCAATTTATTGTATTGCCAATATTTGGTAATCTCGAAACTAGGGATGTTATGAATACAAAATTTCGGATCTGGATACGGATATTGAATTAATATTATACCGGTTTCGGAAACGGATATTAGATTTTAAAGAAATTGTGAAAGTAAAACACAAATAAGGACGAAATTTCGTTACAAAGAAGCAGTTCCTTTGTACCCATAATTATAGTGTTATCTATTACTGATTTTCTGCGTGTAGATAAATAATAAAACAAGCAAGTGACGCGCGCGGCTAGTGTGTCGGCACGGCCGGGCAGAAAAACGAGTCAAAATGGAATTATCGTAACTTAATCGGATTCGGTTACGTTTTTTTTGGATAGGAAATCATCAAAATGACTCCTCCCGCTCTGGGTGGAGCGGAAGGGAGTGTCACACTCTTAGTGAGTAAAACCCACTCGTGTTCCTGAAAATGCCATTTGGTTCCAGGGTCACGGTAACTCTTACGAACAATTCCACAACACGGTTAAGGATACATTTATATTTCGTATATCCGATAGTTTCGGTTACGGAGCTCTTTAACATCCCTACTCGATACGTTTCGTTGCGCATTAATTTGGCTAATAGTTTGTTTTTGTTCAGGTGTTGCCATAAGCCGATTATGGACAGTTATCAAATATAGCTCATTTATTTGGCCGGTCTCCGTATTAATGATTGCAGTCACATAATTGTAACGAGAGTTTAATGTTGTTCATCGGTTGTATGTTGATAGGGGTGTGTGTACGGTTTCGTGGTATGTATTTTGAGTGGACGCATCCTTTTGATGATTGATATATTTTTATTCAAAATATTTTTAATGATGTGTTGAAGAAGTCAACAGTTAGTAAGAAAAAGTGCAAGTACAAAGACAGTCAGAGAGTAAATATAATGTCTGTATTCTCCTAAATGTAAGTGGAGGTACCAGGAACACACAAGTTCCCAATAATGTTTTATTGCTATTATGTAGTTAGTATTATTATCCACAACACAATTCAATGAAATGTAAAAATAATCTGTGCTTTTTAAATTGTATCTTGTTTTATGAACACAAACCCTCAGAAAACAAGCGTCAACAGTCTCAAAGTTACGCCTACTTCATATTATTTAAGCTTTGATATATTCGCAATTTAAGTTGCCTGAAAGTCGTTGGCGAGAGTGGAGATTAAATTACAATTTTTTCCTACTTACCGACGAAAGGAAACGACTTTTTACTGTAAACAAAGGAGGTTAGAGTGAAGTATAGAGTCGTGTCGCCAAAAATCCGGCTAAGTATTGTGTTTGGTTGAGTCTGGTGAATAGCTGGATCTAGAAGTGTTTAGAACATATATCTAAATGGAACAGGCTTAGTATTAGTTGATTTACAAGTTCGCCACATACCTGCCTACTTACTAAAATTTTAAATCAGAAGGTTTTGTAATGATTAAAAAACTGCAACTATGTCCCAAGACAAGTCTACTGAGTACAAGGGTTGTTTAGGTCAGAAGGCTATTCGATCACCGTTAAATACTGGTATTCAAAGACTGGTATTCTAAAATACTGGTGTTCTAGAATACTGGTATTCTAAAATATTGGTATTCTAAAATACTGGTATTCCCAGCATAGTTGAGTAAAGCGAGACAAATAAGATGTCCCTGAACAGCATAGGTAGACAAAGGAGGTGTAGTTATATGGCGAACTTGAAAAGAGAGAAGTCAATTGGTGTTCTTGAATCTACACGTTTATAGTTGCAAAACTGAAATAAGAAAACAGAAATAGGTATGACACAACAAGAGCACAAACTTAATGTTAACATGCAATAAAGTATTATCGAAAAATTACCTTTATGCCAATGTGGATGGGGAAGTCTGATGCCAGAGCAGGTTGCGGATGAAGTGCCGGCAGGAGCGGCAGTGGAAGAGGACAGGACATCATAGCTGCGCCAACCTGCCAACAAACAACGATAGTATTTAGTATTGGCAGCCAGGGTTTGTACAAATATTTAATGTGATTTGGACAGGTAAAAAAAAGTAAGTAGTACCCTTGCTAGGGAAAATGTGACTAAATTGATTAGTCACATTTTCCCTAGAAAGGGTAATTGTTATTAGAGAGTATGTGTGTTTGTATGAGATATCATTAGATTCGTCTTAAGTGACATAGGCTATATGAATTTTTTTAAAAAGAAAACAAGATGGTTAACGTTTAGGTAAATGAAGTTTTTTCTTGGTCTTAAGAGATCGTTCCGAATATTTTGATAAAAACAAAGTTCAAAGTAAAAATTATAGTATGTTCAACTAAAACATGAAATTAAATAAAAGTAAAAATTCCACATCTATCTACGATTAAGGAGACCGTCCTAAAAAAGTTCACGACAAATTTAATCGTCAACATCTGCGAGCACCATTTAGGAATCCGTATCATAATTTTTTCGTACATCGATACACGAATAGGGATGGGAAACGTCGAAAACAATTTAGTTAGCGATGTATTCGGGAAGCCGGGATAAACTCGGTAGATATGCCTCTCTAATATTCCGTGTGGGCTGCTGGGTGCCGTTGAAAACGATATGAATAATATATAGGCGCGAATGCACGGCCGGTCGCGGGAGATCAGGCCGCATTACGACTCGATACGGCTTGTCCTGTGACGAATATAAGCGTGGAACGGAGCGACGGCGCGATATAACTATGTTTTATGTACGTATGATGAAAACATTGGTTTGATTGCAAGCACGTGTTAGTTTGGTATCTAGTTAATTGTTAATGTATCACGATATTAACAATTATGTTTAACTAATTTATAAAATTATTTTTTCTCGCTTATTTTTTTTTCGTACTTAATAAAAGATTTTCTATTTTCTCTCATCTGGTTTAATAATAATAATAATAATAATAATCTCTCCTTGGCTAACGAGAACTGGCGCAAACCTGTGGTATTAGATACTAATGACCGCAGGGAGGTATGGCAGAGCAAGGAGCTTCACGGACGCTTTTACCGGGTCCTACATGGGCCCGATGTAGACTTTCTAGCGTCCGTAGCCTGGCTGCGTTTTGGTGACCTCTTCGGGGAAACCGAAGGTTTTGTCTGTGCGATTATGGACGAAGTTATGATGACGAACAACTACCGGAAATACATTGTGAAGGACGGTACGGTTGACATATGTCGGGCATGTCACCGGCCCGGGGAATCCATCCGCCACATTATTTCCGGTTGTTCTAGTCTGGCTAACGGAGACTATTTGCACAGGCACAACCTTGTAGCCAGGATTATCCACCAGCAACTTGCTCTTAAATACAATCTTGTGGAATCGGAGGTACCGTACTATAGGTATGTGCCCGACCCAGTTCTCGAAAATGGCAATTGCACGTTGTATTGGGATCGGTCTATCATCACTGACAGGACTATTATTGCCAATAAGCCTGACATAGTGGTGATAGATCGACTAGAGCGTCGCGCAATGATTGTTGATATAGCAGTCCCTCATGACGTGAACCTCGTGAAGACTGAGAAAGATAAACAAACGAAGTATCTTGACTTGGCTCGCGAGGTTGTCGACATGTGGGATGTGAACACAGCAGTCATTGTGCCGATAGTCGTGACGGCCAATGGCATAATTGCCAAGAGCCTCGACCAACATCTAAAGAGGCTCTCGTTGGGCAGCTGGATCAAGGGCTTGATCCAGAAAGCAGTACTCCTGGACACGGCGCGCATAGTTAGGAGGTTCCTCTCTCAGGGGCCCTGACCACCGGTAGCTTGGACCCTGTTCCCGATACCGGTGGGCTACTATTTTTTATATTTTTAAATATTTTTATATCATTGTATTTTAATATTTAAAAATGTAATTTGTATGTATATAAAATGAATAAAGGAGAT
>NDFZ01005372.1:167437-267650 GCA_002192655.3 Mamestra configurata | reverse complement strand
TAATATCTTGGGACAACTCACACACGGTCATTCGATCCCAAACTAGGCAGAGCCTGTGCTATGTCAACCAGACAACTGATAAACAAACTTATAGATTTCTAAATACATACATATTATAGACAAATTACACCCAGACACAGAACAAATGATCATGCTCATCACACAAAGATTTGTCCTGGGTGGGAATTGAACCCACGACCTCCGGTTTAGCAGTCAGGGTCACTAACCACTCGACCAACAGGCCAGTCAATTTTAGAAATAAACTGTGGCGTACAACTGGAAATCTGCTTAATTTAATAGTGTTTAATTTATCAACATACATTTTAAATTAAAATAAAAATTAAATTTTTAATGTTTAGTGTACCCTGTAGGCATGCTGTTAAGTCAGTATAAGCGATTCATCGGAATCCGGCAACACGAGGCACAATAGTACTGACGTGTCACCCCGAGCCGGACCGAAACTATGCGAATCGGATCCGACCGACCGTTTCGAGTTCACTTTGCTTTCCCTGTACTGGAGCCAGAACATATCATTGAACACAGTTTAGTGATTTATCAACCCAATTGACTGACGACATCGATAGACGATACGACAATCTTGTGGAATTTAGCCGAATTAGGCGCTAAGGAAGCGATCAAATAACAGATCCTGACATTTTCCTGCTATGAATTGATATCGGGTTTCGATTGAAGTGGGTCTGTGTAAAGGTTCTTGTTATTTGTGTTTACCTAAGCTTCGAGAAACGCGTTTCTTGGATTAAATACTAAGAAAATATAATAGGTATTGGTTTCGTCCTTAAAGGTCACATGGGTTTTGTTTTTTAAAAAATCTCACGTTTACACAGCAGATATGAAAGTAATGACAACCCTAAAAGAAATCAGCAAAATTCAAAATGGCGTCTTTACCAAAACCACATAATAGAGATTGAAAATTTCGTAAATATCTAAACAAAATCAAACAAACGGTACAATGTTAATATGAATCGGGAAGGACGCGAAGTTTTAATCGAAATGTCGGGCGGTTATATCGAGCCATCCCTAGGGGTGACTCGTTACAATTAATTAATTAACTATACTAATTGAATGACACAAAACGAATTAACTGTGAGAACTGTTTTTGATAATAAAGGGCTTCACATCAATAGGAAATTGTTTTCATTATTTCATAGTTTCGTATTGCTTGCGAAGTTGGAGAATATAAATCATTCTTGATGAAGAATATATTTTTGGGATCGTTTGGAATAAGTCGCGATCGAGAGTGAACGGTTTAATTAATTTTCTTAAGAGCCATTTAAACGGTTATTTCGCAATCAATTCAGCCAATGAGAGTCGACTTCTAAATATGAGGATCTCGGCTGAGCTATATTGGGAACATTGTTAATCTAAACGTTTAATATTCTAGCCCTTTTGATTTTTAGGTAGGAAGATAAATAGTCCTTTATTTGTCAAATACGTTGACTAATAAAAGGGTTATAAAGAAAACAAAGGGAATGTAAAATAGCTAAATAATTTGGGATCCCCCAAAAAGCAATTACTGGTAGTCATTTATCAGTTCCACAACCAGACTAAAAAGCCTGAAATTATACAAGTTCCTTAAAGAGTTGGGGTAAAGTATAATCTGGTTAACAAAAAACAACGTGAACTCTATAAAAACTCCCATATAGTCCATTTAATAAACTAGCAATGCTCGATGAACATTGACAAACACCGTCCGTGCATTGACCGTGTTATATTTCCATGGAGGAAAACCGCACTCTTAAACTATTTAGGAGTCGAGCAAAGTTGTTATTATGACAGTTACCTAACTCCATTAATTACATTAATTAATGCATTAATATAGAGTTGGCTAACTATGCCTCGGGCTGACAGCCGACTGAAATCCTTTTTACTAGTTAAAATAAAAATTGTACTTATGTAGGTTAGTCGACTAGGTGGTTGAAAAGTGGGTCTTTTAATTCTTTTTAGTTGGTTGGGTTTGTGAGGAGCTCTTGACTAAATAATTACAGCCGCACGGGTCGATTTTCAAGGTAAAGCGACGCTTGCCGAGGTTGGTCTATGGATGGGTGATCGTATTAGCATATCGGGACTCGTCCGTGCCTCGGAAAGCACGTTAAGCCGTTGGTCCCGGCTGTCGTTTGTAGATCTTTGGCAGTTGTTACGGATTGCCAAAGGCAGATCATCTGACACCAGTTTTATCAAGAAGTACCGTGTTACTGAGTTACTTCGTGTGGAGGTCAGAAAGGTAGTCACTCCACGTAAATACTGGTATTCAGATGAATCCGATCTGACTGGAAGTCAACGCCAATAAAGCTGGGAAAAGGCTAGGCAGATTATGAGTTGGTTGGGTTTGTGGTAGGTAATTAGGTTTATAATGTGGTCTGTTAGATGAATAGGAAAAGATTTAAAAGGTTTTAAGATGACTTATAAGACGAGGTACCAACTTGCTAGGTACATACGCCAGCACATCAACCTTGAACCTAATACTTCAGTGATAAAGTTGAAAACCTATTTTAAAAAATTGACAGATGTTATAGCTTGATTTGCGGATGCCTGTAACTTTTTATGTATGATTATTATAGATGGCTGAGTACCCCTCGGGCTGACAGCTGACGCGAAATCCTTTTTGCTAGATAACATAAAAATTGTACTTAGGTTAGTAGCTTTTGTAGAAATTGTATGTGAAGGATGATCTACTCTAGGAGAGACGAGCAATTTCTGAAGTTAGTATTCAAAGATCTACTATGATGCCAAAGTTTGTCAGGGTTCCAAACTAAAGTACAGCTCGATAATAAATACTCCACTTTAAATCCTTAGTTTAGAAATCGGTTGTTTACAGGATTGAAGATGGTAAATCATCATCATCAGCAGCCGAATGACGTCCACGGCTAGATATAGGCCTCCCCAAAGGGGAATAATCGCCACGCTTGACTGGCGGGTTGGCGATCGCAGTGTAGCTGTTGCAATGCACAGAGAATGCGATGCCCAAACTCTGGTGAGTCCCAATGGGTAGAGATGGTATGGTGTTATTCTTTTCCGTCTGACACCATACAAAAGATGATAAATGACGCGTTACTTCTAGGGCTGGGTACCTACTAGATAGATTAGTATATAACGGGTTCTATTACCTACACCACCCACAGCCAAACCCACAGGAACTGTACATTTTTCTGGGATAAAAAGCCTGTGATACTGTAGCTTGATTAGTGAAATCATTTTCTTAAAAGGACCAGTAACTTCAGAGAATAACCCTTTAAACACTTTGATACAAGCAAGCAAACTGGGCCTTAATATGAATTTAGATAAATATAATACTCCTGAAAATCGCAGAATAATCAATACTCAATTCTTTATTGCATTCCATATGTATTACATCGATGATATAACAAAGTAAAAGATTAATATGGACCCTGCCGGGCACAGCAAAATATGGTGAGAGGAAGAGGGCTATGTAGCAATTCAAGGAGTTCAATATTACTTTAAATTATTAGATATGTTTAATTGGGTGTAAAATTCATTATGTATATGTATAAATATATTTATTGTTTAGATCTGTGTATATCGGTATAGTATATTAGTTATTTTTATATTATATTATTAAATATAACATAACAATTGTAATTATTATGAAATTCTTTGAAGTAATTTCATTATTGTTAAATTATGTTATTATTTATGTATTTATATTTGATTTTATATGTTCCATATTAAATTATATTTATTTCATAATGTTTGGTGATGAGAGAGAATAATTTTCAATATTCTACATGAGGCCTTACAAAGTTACAGCACCAATTATGGATATTATATATTTTTTCTTTCTTCATATTGCCGAACTTTACCGTTGCTTTGTCAAAAAAATCACATGCCTAAACCATTCATAATGTTCAATTGCTATTAGCAATGTTTTGGGACACATAAATAAAAAAAAAACTATCGTGCCAGTGACACGATGAAGAAGGAAAATCTTCAATTTGGCATCCTTATTTATACCTATAGATACCGTATTATTTATTATTAGTTATTTATAGGCAGATAGATACCCGTTAAATCATTAAACAATTAATAAGTCCAGCCGTGAGCATTAATAATGACTTTTTAAAACCCCCGTTCTTAAATATATAATCAATTCGAAGGGGAGCGATTGGCTTTCTATAATTTTGACGGATCCAATTATTTTATCGCTTCTTCCCGAACGCTGGATACCCTCGAAATTAATTAATTAACTATTGGTATAATTAAATCATCTCGGCTCCACGAAATTTATTCTTTCAAGTGGCAGACAAAGTTTCTTGGTTAAATTATAATGGCAGTAAGATCATAACGGTATGATTAACATGACTAAAGTTTATCGTAAATAAGAGGGGGAGAGGGAATGTAATGATTCATGGTATAGCCTCACTCAGCCATTTTGTTACTAAATTAGAGTTACGCGGGAAATCTGTGGTAACGACATTTTGAAAGTAATTTGCACGGTTTAAAAAGAAAACTGTGTTTGTTTAACGGCTCTTTTACAATGTTCTTTACTGTATTAAGTCGGCTTTGAGTTAAACAGTCGCCTTTTTGAGTAAGTTAGGGCAGTTTTTTTAAGATTGCTTTGAAGTTAACACGTAATAAAATCGGGGAATGTTAGTGGATCATTCTTCTTGATACAATCAACACAACATTTTATTCTTAATATTGATAGTAATGACAACTGGTGAAATAAAACGGTGCTGAAGTGTTTTCTTGGCAATGTATCGGACAAATGAGTTGTCAAGACCACAGGCGCCGTTTGGATCAGAATTTGGAAAATCTGCCTTTTTATTTTTTTACCGCCATTTTACATGTCAATCGTAAAGGTTTCGACATGAGCGGCATGTTATGTCAAAATAAACCGTTGTTCCTAACATTACAGGATTAAAGTCACTTTTAAATGGCCATAAAGTAGTACAAAGTACCTTGTCACCTTAGGTAGTACAAGATACCATCCTGCCAATATCACGGTTGAGTAAATATCTAATAAAATTTATGGATTTCATAGAAATCCGTTCCGTTTACGTCTTGGTAACAAATGGCATTAAATATGAAATTATTTTGACTTTTACTCTCTTAAATGCCACACGATGTTTTTATGACTATATATTATATTTTTTTTATTGACCTGGAATCCGCTGGATGCGAGATGTACAGGACCAGCCGATGTGTCCCCATTTTGGTGAAGGCCTATGTCTCCGTCTGTCAGCGGGCTGTATCTCATGTGATATGTAATAGATGGTCAGTTGGAATTTTCAATTGCTGCCATAATTTATGGACGTACAAGAACTGTTATAGGTAGAACGTTGACAAGAGTGTGTATTTCTATTATATTTTATAGTATACTAGCTTTTGACCGCGAATTTGTACGCGTTATATCCCATTTTTTTGCCCGTTCCTGTAGAAATTTCCCGACCCCATATAGCCTATAGCATTCCGACTGGTACGTCCAGAGATTAGCGCGTCCAAACAAATAAAATCTTCAGCTTTATTATTAGTATAGATTCTACTATAATTGGACAACTACAATTATTTCAAAATACCGCCCACCATTTTACCTTAGTTTATCCTTACACTTTCAAGACGCAGAAAATAGGAACGTCTGTTAATTGATGCCAGCTTTCCTTACTCATAATAATTCACAGTCCAAAGCAAAGCTTGGCTCGCAAACGCAACTGAATGATGTGTAGTTATTATTTTTAGGGGAAGTGACGTCATGACTGACGCGGTACAGTGGAAGCCGGATGTTCTGCAGAGAGATATAAATGTGGAACGTCAGCGGTGCAGTTTTAGAATGATAAATGGGATGAAAATAGTGAGGGGACTGGATTGTGGAAGTTTAATTGAGATAGAGACGTTATTTTTACTTGGTACACAATCCTAATATATATAATTATTCCGTTACTGACTGAATGAGCGATTGAGTGACTGACGGACAACGCACAGCCGAAACTACTGGTCGTAGAAAGATGAAATTTTGAAGAAACCTTCCTTGGGGAGTGTAGGGGGAATTTCCCGAAATTCCTACGGGAACGGGAAAAACGGGATAAGTATGCGGGTACGGAGTCGCGAGCAAAGCTAGTTTTTTATTTTCTTAGCCTAACATTGGCCCGAATACAGATGGAGAGAGAACGTCAAGAAATTTTATTGAGAATCCGCGATCCCAAAAGTGGGCAAAGGAGCGGCTACCTATCAGTATGGTGTCGCACGTAAAAGAAAAGCATCATCCCATCACTTCCCGTGGGTGTCGTAAGAGACGACAAGCATGGCGATTATGGCAACCCCCCCCCCCCCTTTAGGTGAGGCCTATGTCCAGCAGCGGACGTCTTTCGGCTGATGTGATGTGTGATATTTGTTTTATTATTACAGAGTGTGGTGGAAATAGAACTAGCTGATTAAAATAATTGATGACAGAAATAAATTCCAGTCGATCCATAGGAATAAAACTATCCAGTGCAAAAACGACATTTTACTTAAACAGCTTCAAGCGCTCGTTAAATCTACCCTGCTTTCCTCAAAATTCTTTGAAGAATGTAACAAAAAGTGTACTAATGCCACTCGGTCTCTCAGACGGAAAGATTTTAAAATATCTGAGGAAATGTACCTCAAAAGCAGAACTAGCTAGACTTTGTTCGTCATCCTGATATATCCTATTACGGGTACACCGTCTTATTTTACTTACTTATTTCCCGAGTATTATAAGGGTGCTTTTCTACCGGGAATGTGCGGGGTAGCTGGGCGGAGCGAGGATTTGTAGCTGCGATGTGAATATGTGTGCAGGTTGCCTGAAAGAGATCGCTTTTAGCCATAAGGCTGCCCATTGTTTCACCCTATGTAATGTTTTCTTCAACTATATTCTCTGTAACTCACATGGTGTTCATAATAAAGAGTATTTTATTCTATTTTTTTCTATAAGGCCACCGATTTTTTTAAGATTTTCTGTAGTTAAGTTATTGTTAAATTTGGTGTATAATACATAAATAAAGAAATGTGAGATTGTTTCCACAAAAGCTGAGCGAGGTGCGGTGTGAAGATGCGTAGCAACGCTGTGATAATGTTTAAATGTTTCCACTAAAGCTATGCGGGGAAGGTTGGACGAGTATAGGATACGTAGCGAAACAGTGTAGCTGATTGGTGTGAGGATGCGTAGCGATTTTGCGCTCTTTGCATCATTCATCACGATTGCTGTCACTCGTTCCTCGCTCGCGTCCCTTGCACACATTCCTCGTTCAAATCTCTCGCTTTAACATGTTAAAAATACCTAGCTCCGTTAGCCTTTTTATAGCAGAGCTGGATCCAGCCAGGCTTGGAACGTGATCCCATAAGTGGATCTTTTCCTCGCCCTCTAGCCACCTAACACATCTCTGTTGGCAAACCACCCTAAGAAAAACTTCCAAGTTACCAACTACATTCTTTCTTACACACGAATAACTTTCTGTAATCTCCCACATAACTCGAGTGATAAGGCAAATTGCAGCGACCGCTACTAATTGCAGCCCGGCTAACAATGCTCGCTATTCGAGACCAAACAATAAGTTTGTACAATACCTTAAGAATTAAAACTTGTTCTAAACGCTAAGTTAGCGATTAAGTTGCAATCACGGCGGCGCAGTGCTGCTAAGTTAGCGGAGGTAAACAAGCGGACGCAACTCGCATTGTGCCAAGTCAATTCTAAACTAAGTTACGTTTGTTGTTTCAATAAGTTTCTGCAATTATGTTGCATGTTTGTTAACGTATTCAATTTACATGATGAAACGATGTATGCGCTTCGGCTAAGAATTGTGACGGTCTGTCTCAGTTAGGGACTCTCTTTTGAGGTAAGTTGTAAAACAGTTACCATTTTGGCCTCGCACAGATAATTATTTTATTATATAGTTATCCATGTTTGTTATATTATATTACTGTTTAGTTATTAATTTTATTTTGCTGTTTTGTTTGTCTTGTGCGAGTCCCAAATAAACATTTTTCTTTCTTTCTTTTCTTTCAATTGGGTTTTATTCAGTTTTCGAGATTGCATCTGCCGCAGCTTGTCATTACATCACCCAAAGTTTGAATGTAAGAATACTTATGGCCTCCAATCCGATTCTGTACATCTGAGAGCGTTAAGTTTTTTTGTTTTTTAATCGTGTTTTCTTATATGGGTCCTTTCGACACCTGAATATTTGAGTCAAGTGAACATTTGTTCGCCGTTGCAACACGATTATATTCATATTGTTACGAAAAAGAAATAAAACAAAAAAATCGAGTTGTGACTTAAAGACAAACAGGTGCAATGCGACAACAATGTACAATTTCTATGGAAAGTTCTCGTTGCATCGTTGTCGCGTCGCCGGTACCTGTGCATTTTGTGCAAGCTTTAAGCTTATCCATTTAATGAAAAAATCAATCCCCTTGTCACTCGTTGCCAACAGTAATTCTGAAAATATTAATTTATTAATTAACACCACTAATGGAGCTGAAAAGTGTAATCTTCCTGTCTTTGGATTTATTTTATATGTTCAAACAGCATAATAAATAGGGTATATACAGTCGCGTTATATACGAACGAACACACTTATCATAAAAAAAATCAACAACGTATTTTTCTTGCAATAACGATGTCAAATTTCAGATTATAGTCAACTAGTTTTTGCTCCCGACTTCCCTCGCGTTAATAAAGATTATCGCGAAGTTAAAACTATCTGGGTTCTACAATTCATAAATATTGCTTCAGCGAAGACCGACTGGAAGAACATGGTCAAGAGATGATTCGGCGAGGGAGTCATGACCCTCAGTGATGTGTTAAACGACACTAGGAAGAGGAGGATTTAGGCGTTAAACTGTAACACACAAACAAACTCATTTTCGCTGTTATAATTATAGTCAGGAAGTTAAGGATTATCTCTAAAGTGAAATCATCTTTGAATCTCCACGTGAGTAAGTTTTCTTTGCAGGGACGTTAGTATTATGACTTTTTGGTTCTCGCGACCCGGTACCGGGCCATCAAAATAAAATACCGGGTCGCAGCATTCCCACCTTGTTTTAGAAATAGCACTAAATATTCGATACGGAAATATTAGTAACATATTTTTAATAGTAATATAAACGGATTTTTAATAACAATAAATGTGTATTATTTTACTTGATGAAACCAGCGGGGGAGGGAGGGGGCTTAAAAGTATTGAGTGGGTCACGAAAGGGCAATGGGTAAATTACCGGGACATGGCAGAACAATGTTTGGGAAACATTGCACTACGGCAACCCGTGTCAAAAACACAATATTTTAAGATTAGAAATACTGGTATATACCTATATATACCATTTTTAAATCTATACTCCGAGAAAAAAATGTCTCGAAACATTTTCTAAGTGGCTACATATTACTGCTCCTGACTGTACATTCAGATTTTTCGCATGTCTATCACAAATTAATATCGATACTCAGTTGGTGTGCACTCAGATGTTAATGTGTAATGACATGAATATAATTACATTATAATGAGTTATTCATGATTAAAACATGATTGTGTATGAATGAATAAAAAGTGTATGATTTTGCAAGTATTTTACGTTATTATTTATGACAGTGCATTATAAAAGCGACCGCGAGCGATAGTGATTAAAATCCAACGCGATACAACAATTGAAATGATATCGTTCGTTTTTTTTTTATTAACTTGATCAATACAAAAAAAATATATAAACTAGTCAGTTAGCAAAACTTTGAATGTTCCAAATGTTGTGGTTGGATTTTATTCCTCATCTGTTAGCTCCTATTTTAATTTTTCTTGTTTTTATTTCAGCACAAAACACGCAAAAATATTAAAGAATTAATTAGGAAAATAATGAACCAAAATCTAAGCCACCATCAAACATTTTAGGCATACTAAAAGTTACGGACTTAAAATATTCACACCCCTAATTAGTTTAATAAATCTACTTATTAGTCTAGCAAATATTTCCAGCTACACTTCGCTAAGTGAGTACAGTCACAGTAAAAACAGGTTAGTCACCTTAAGGTCTATTTTGTTTGCTCCATGAATCCTTTTTTTTTAAGGTTGGGAAATTATCAAATGACTTCTTCCGCTCTGGGTGGAACGGAAAGGCGTGTCAGACTTATACTGACTAAAACCCATCCGTGTTCCTTCTTAAGCCCTTTGCATTCCAGGGCTGCGGTGACTCTTTCGAACACATTCTGCAACTCTGGCAGGCTCTGGCCCTAGCGGGCCCCGTCTCTTATACTGACATCTCTTTGAGGCGTGCGTGGAACACAACGCGCCATCGACCTGGGCCTGGTGGTGATCGGACAGCGAGCCACCGAACGCTCGCCGTCATGAATCTCCTGGATTTTCGACTCAGTACTGTCACAATGTCAATGTCATAGAATGACTATCACTTGATAATTGCAAATCTGACAAAATAAAACAGATATGATTTATCAATAATTAAATCTAAGCACGCTTAATTGCCGCACCTACATATGTGTCCTAACTTGATAAAGAAAATATTTTATAAACTGACGAATCTATAAACGACTCGACTGTACGTACCGGTAACAAGATATTTGCCGCCTCTTCTCACCTAATTACGCCGATTGAAATATTTCATAACGAAGTGAAAAACGCATTAAAAGTTTATCGGGCAAGACTTGGACGAAACAAAAACAAGTGCCACAGAGTAAAATGTTGCTTTGTTAACAGATTTCGTCTTGCCATCGGGTTAACGAAGACGAATCGGTCGGATTTTAGCTTTGAACTGGATTTGTTCGTGATTTAATAAGATTACGGGTCACTTGGTTTGTGGATCGTTTATAAAATTGTAGTTTATTTTAACAAGCTTAATATTAAGGGAGACAAATTTGCTGGTCTTAATGGTTTTCTTAAGAAAATGTGATAACTTAGTTTAAACTATTGGTCGCTGAGAGTAGACCATGCGTTAGGAAGGAAAATAACATATGTTGACAAAATGAGATAAGTTATACTCTGCTTAAAAAACAAAACCGGCCAAGTGCAAGTCGGACTCGCGCACCGAGGGTTCGTAAAATATTTTTATTATATGATGTAAATAAAAATGTATGCTTTTCGCATTTTTTTTTTATCTGTGCTATAAGACGTTGCTTTGTACCAAATTTCAAGATTCTGAGTTCACGGGAAGTCCCTGTGGATGTTGATTCCCTTGCGAGTGTCGGAAATTTGCAGCATATTTGGCTGTATCTTTTGATTGCTTTGGCTTAGAAGTTACATTTTTCACAGCTCCAAAAGACAGTAGACCTGAGTATTCGATTGGAATTTCAGCTTGATACCTCCACGCGTTCCTGAGAAAAAGGCTCTTGACATACAGACAAACGGACAACAAAATGATCCTATAAGGGTTCCGTTTTTTTTCCTTTTTGAGGTACGGAACTCTAAAAAATGTATTTAAACAGCAAAATAATTTAAGCAACTCTTCCCCAGTTGCATTTCATTTTCTATGCCCCTCATATGGCAGTCATAAATTAATTTGGCAAGTTAGATTGCGGTGTAACAAGCCCCGATATCATAAGCTTCTCAATTTTGAGCCCCCTGTATATGACGCAAGGTGACGCACCCCTCTTCTTTCTTATTGTCTTCCCTTTTTCGGTGCATCCGAAACTTGTAATTGTTTTAAGAAATCCTTGACAGATAAGAGTTACGAGAATTTATATTTCGGGCTTTTTTTTTTCAGATTTGGAGGCCAAGGAAATTAATTATTTTGCCTTTCTTTCAAGAAACCACTTCCGGAAATTAAATCAAAATGTAAGTAATAATTATGTTTGTTTGTACTTTTTTTTTTAATTTAAACGGTGTTTGGTCTTCTTGCCCTTTATTAAAATGGCATGAAATTGCGGACCATAGTTAAAGCAAGTGAAGCACTATGAAAAACTGCGAACTTAAATTACCTGGGCAGAGTTCTAGGTGGTAGTCTCTGAGTGCAAGGTAGGTCACTTGAAAGTTTTTTCTTTCATTCAAATTTTCTTTCAAAGATTCACTTCCAATGATATGAAGTACTACACAACATTACGCCTGTATTTCTGAGAGATTCGGCAGAGGTTAATGTATTTACTGTTAGCGATCCCTACATTAAATACATATTTAAAGTAATTATTGTTGCTTATTTGACAGATACTCAAAGGTATAAGAATAGCGACGGCGGCCATAAGGTCAATTGGAACGTTAGGCCTTATCAGGAAAAAGTATTCACTTACGTGTTTATTTAAGATTTCAGGAAATTGAAGACCGTGTATAATTTAATTACCGCAACCCTGTCAGGAGCAAGAATTACTTACAGTAAAAATTGTAGGTTTGTTTTACAGTCCGACACTGACTAAAACCCATCCGTGTTCCTTCTAAAGCCCTTTGCATTCCGGGGCCGCGATAACTCTTCAATTCATTATCTACATCCACATTTTGCCAGTTAAGTACGTTAGAGTTCCGTGTAGGTAACAGGAGGCTAGTCTTATGCCAACTGGTCTCAAATCCTTACTCCAAACCAACTGTGAAAAATATCAGATGGTAAAAGCCAACAACACTTCCCGACACGAGGCAGTCTAAAGATCTACCTATAGGTAAAGTAATAAACCCCTACCTGTTACTCGAAACAATTTCCACAATTCTTTGCCAAGACAAACAGAAGATGGCTTGCACAGTCTCCAAACGTGTATATAACAAGTTTGAGCTTATGTGAACTGTAGTGAGGAAGACAAACTGAAAACTAACGTCACCCCAGCTTATGACGACATTGAGTTAGACCAACATTCACCCGGGGGCTGAGCATACTCCGCAAACTGAGTCAGCCATCTCAAACTGAGTCAACAGAAACAATCTTCAGCCGCTATTACTATTCATGTTCAATTGAACAAATGAGTTTTTGAATGAAATGAACAGTGAACTGTGATTTTGTCGTTGGATGTAGTGATGCAAATATTTTTTTTTTAATGTGAATATGGACCTTGTATGGTCTGCAATAAAGATTTATTATTTTTATTATTATTTCGTGTATTCATTTAAACATACATACAATTATATTTATAAATATTTCGATATAAGTTATAAAAAAAAACATTATTATTATTATGATAATAAGACACTATAATAAAAAATAAGAAAAAAAATCCACACAAAAAAAATCGCCTTTGTTTTTTTCTAACTTCAAAACTGAGAACAACCTGCCGCTCTATTCTATCGACATTTCACCGCGTAAACTTGGGTGGAGTGAGCGTGAAGTGAATTGTCATTCGATCTTGTTTGTATGGATTGACAGTTCACTTCATGTTCACTTCACCTTAATTTAGACCGTGAGATATTTGCAGAATCGCACTGCTGTATCCGCAAAGGTAAGGCACTTTTGTGGGTGGCCAAATTCCACAAAATATTGTAGAATATTCATATTATATATTTATTCTGATGTGCTACTGTTACGTAAATAAAATGAGAATGTTAAAACACCCTTAGGACTAAGCAACGTTTCGAGTCTAACCCAGCAAACGAAAAAAAAAAGTTCAACTGTCACGTACACAACTAACTGCCAGCTTATAAAAATATATAGAGATACCTGCTAATAATTCTGCGTTTTTAGGGTTCCGAACCTCTGTATGGAAAAACGGAACCCTCGGACCACTCGGTTGTCTGTCTGTCCGTCTGTCACAGCCGATTTTCACCGAATCTAATGGTCCGATTCAGTTGAAATTTGGACATATTTATATTTCTGTGACATAAGACAAAAATAAATAAATTTTGAATACTGGGTCACTTTTTGGGGTCAAATAAGTTTTTTTTTTGTGTCATATCAAATCAAAGGACGTTAAGGAGGAGGTAAGGGTTTCAAAAATATTTTAAAATATTCCGTTCCGTAGTTATTCAAGAAATTAGATCAAAATTGACCACCACCCCCCCCCCCTTATATCCGAAACCACTAGGCCTAAAAGTTTGAAAAAAATACAGATAACCTATAAGAAGTCTATGATTTTAAAATATCATTCGGAACCCTTTACACGCGGGTCCGACTCGCACTTGTCCTGTTTTTTTTATTAAACTGAATACTTTAGTAGGTCGACAAGCAAGTCGTGACCACTCCTCTGCTGTCCCCAGGCGCATCTAACTCATAAACCTGGAGTCATAAATTCTGGAATATGTGTCGATAAATTATTGCAATATTTTTAGCTTGACATTTAGACCGTGGTGTGAATTAAAAATGTAAGTCGTATTCGGTATTTGACGTGTTCGATCTATCGTGGGATCACATCGATTGTTTGAGGCAATGTATTCTGTAAGAATTTATTTTGTTGGAAATATTTTTAACTGAATTACTTTGAATATTTCCAAGGAATGTAAATAAATTGAATTATCATTTTTTAACAACAACAATTATCGCTGTTATTTTTTCTAGAGCAAAACAAAAAAAGTACCGCTATCGAACAGTATCTTTACGAGTGGTTGTAATTGAATGTGTTCAGAAAGATTTTTTTTTTGTTGGCTAGTTAAATATATTATTTAACTGAATTACTTTGGATATTTCCTAGGAATGTAAATTAATTGAATTCTCATTTTTTAATAACTTGATTTTTCTTGAGCAAAACAAAATAAGTACCGCTATACGAACGGATTTAATTGAAACTTTACAATTACCTAAAAAGTGGTAAAAGCATCGAATGAGAACGCCCAAAGCTACGAGTACCTAAATCAAGACACTTTTATGTATTAGACATAAAATTTTACGGCAGTCTGATAACATTCTGATTAAATATAAATAAGCCTGTTAGACCTTCCAATTCAATCCTACGTACGCTACGTTCATTAAATTGTCATATAAAAGTACATTTTGATATTCACTAGCTCAGTTTCACCTTAAAATGTTCTGAATAAAAGTCTACAAATCCTTTACATAAATAAATATTTTATCACACGGAGTCATGTGAGTTTAGATCTGAATAAAGCTCTTTAAAACATAAAACAATGCTTTGTGTCTTTCAAATGGGCCTTGTTTATATCATGCGTAAACTATTTTGAATAAAATATTTTCTGAGAGAAAAACATCAGAACGGCTTACTTTCAGGGACCTGGGCAATAAATAAATATTGACGTCTTTGATAGTGCCTATAAACCACAGGCCAGCGGTCTAGGCGAGTATCAAACATTTTATACCTATGAAGTGTCTATCCTTACATTTAGGATGAAGATAAAACAAATGGACCTAGAGTTTAGTCAGTACAGTTTGTGAATCTTTCATTAGAAGTTATAGATTTTTGCAATAGTTCTTAGTAGCTGGCTATAGTGGCACGCTTCCACTTACTGTCTGTGCTATGGCAGTGTGTATTTTAGTTTAGTTTTTTATTATGGTGTACAAAAAGGTATTTAATAATTTACAACAGCAGACAAATAAAATCAGTACCTTATAGTTTCCTAGCTTTTGCCCGCGAATACGTACGCGCATATCCCGTTTTGAACTTAAATGCCAAATCTCAGCTTTCTACGACCAGTAGGTCCGGCTGTGCGTTGTCTGTCAGTCACTCAGTCAATCAATCAGTCGGTAATGGAAGCATATTATCAATTTATTAATATATATTGATTATAATAGTCCTGTAGCAATTACAAAATTCATACCTACGAGCATGTTCAAATAAGTCATAAAGTTCATTAAAAAGAGGAAGTGACTGTATTATGTACTTTTATACCTAATACTAGCCGCGTCACGTAACACTTCGCTACAGAACCTGAAGACTGTGGACGTAGCTCTAAACAATTTCGTAGCAGCACAGCCACGAATTTTGACAATATTGCACGTTATAGCACGAACATGTAACACGTGTCCGAAGATAAAGGAGCTATCAAGGCACAATGATGAAGGCACGTCAATACCGCAGCACTCCACGTGGTGGATCACTCTATGAACGGCTTGCCGACGTTTGTGTCCGATTAATTGCATAGGCATTCTCTGCGCGGCTCGCAGACCCGGTATGTCAATGAAAGCAATTACTTGCGCACCATACACCTAGCACTACTTAGAACACCTACTACGGTTTAAGCTTCAGGCTCGTCATAACTTTAATCCGTTATTTTAGTGAGTTTCCTATGGTAAAACCGCGTATTCGCATGCAAGTTCAATTACACTGCGAGCCACGGTCAAGCTATTGATCACATTAAACTTGGGTAGCCCGCAATGGAATGCAACTTGCATTCGAGCTGAATTCAGATGGAACCGCGGCCTAATACATCTCCTTGGAAAAAATATCCGTGTTGGTCGAACAATATTAAAGAAAATTCAAAGCCACGAACAACTTGCGTAGCAGGCCTAAGTATTATCTCATATTATTTAGATGTGATATTATCCTACATAGCTTTTGTTCCTTTCACACTCTCGAATGATGGATTGCTTACCAATAGCCGGATGGCAGCTCGCAAACGTCTACTCCATCAACATAGAAAAAGCGACTTTAAACACGTATTTAGGCTTCGTTCGTCGGCTTAAGGTCCATGTTGCTTTGCATGATCTCGAACAATTTCTTCTACAAAGATGTAAACGCCAATCGATGTGTCAGTGGGCTGATAGGGAAACTTTTCATTTTGCCGATGTACCGCGCGATGGTGGGTTGAAAAACAATTTTCTTGCTATTTGAGAGCTCATTTTTAACGTTATTGAGTGGTAACTTCTTCGAGTTTGTATATTGTTTGTTTATTTTGGCAGCTTCCATTGTTGTTTGATCGATCGATCAGTCGGCTACGATGGGGTGTTCCCTTGTTCTCATGTTTAGTATTACGGTTTTAGTAATGTTTGTTGCAGCTTTAAAGGAGGTTCCTTCGTTGTTATTTCAGTAAGAGGTTCTATAAATTTTGCCTGAGGAAGAGCATTTTATTATAAAACAAAGTGAATATTCGCTGTCAGAAAGAATGTGATGTAGTGGCTCCTATAAGTTTGCTCCCCTATTTTCGTCGACAACACGACCTTCGGCGCCGTTCACAATTTTTCTTCATTTGCCATAAAGTTCAGCTAGATTTCATAGTGGAAGGTGATTCTTCCAAACTTTGTTACATGGAAAAAATGTTAAGATTTTATTATGATAGTCTATTTTCTTTTGCACTTACCGAAATAGCTTTACGGGTAATAGCTATTGAAGAGATGGTAAGAAAGATAGACAAATTTTCCTTTATACTTACAGATTTTTTAAAGATATGAGGAAGTTTTTCAAAGAGAATAATTGATTAAACCAAAATTCGAGTATTCTTTGAGAATTAGCGTATGAAAAGTACAATTTGAAATAAATATAACCGTGAATGCTGACCAAACGTAACACAGTCAGCCAATAACGGACCGTTCGCTCGGAGCGGGTAAATATTACCCCATCACTAGTACATATATCAAAGCCGTGGTTATATTCGCCGAAATCACTGTTTCATGTCAAACACAGATCTAAAAGAGCTAACATAGAGCAAGGTAGGAAAAGATGGAGCTGTTTTATGGAAATATATATTTTAAAAGTTAACTTTCTTACCAAATATTTGAATAGTAAAGGTAGGACATTTGGACATTTGGTTATATGCTGTAATACGCGTTCACTTTAAAAGAAACTCGGTATTTTTAATGTAATGAAGATTCCCGACCGCGTTTCGATTTCGCTTCGGTCTAGATTCGAATACGGGCCGATTTTTGGTGTCCAATAAACATGAGGTCGGCCCTGGACAAGTCAATGTTTCTAACTATATTTTCGTAGGATTTATATTAATTTGCTTTGATATTTAAGAAATCCATTTTATTACTAGCAATGATATGACAATATCCATAATGTTTAAGTAGTTGTAGTTTGTGCTATGGTAGACATATATGTTGTGATGCGGTTTTATCAGAGTACCAATGCTATTAGTTTTATAATATTTAGTATTTAATATGTCACACGGTACACTTTCAATTTTTTTTTTTCTAGATGTTCCCCCAAAAGTGATCCCCATACTCAAAATTTATTTATTTATATAACGCGTCCGTGTTTAGCTCACAGAAGTTCATATGTGTACCGAATTTTAACAGAATCGGTCAAGTAAGATTCGGAGAAAAAAGGCTGTGACAAACTGACAGGCAGACAAACACCAGAGTGATCCTATAAGGGTTCCGTTTCTTATGGATGTTCGGAAACCTAAAAATAATTGAATTCGCCCTCTGAACTAGTGCAAATTAAATCGTAAGTAAATACTTACATTACAGGTGAATGACTGTTTGGTTGTTTGTTTTCTAAAACGCTTCAATGGCTGAACAGATAACAGATTAGAACATAAAATGCTTTTTTCCTGGTAGTATTCCCCACGGATAATTTCCAACTTTCAGGGGAAAGAAGCCGCTGGCAAGTACTACTAGTAGGTACAGTAAGTAGAAAGCAGTTTTTTTTTCTTCCATTGCACTCTTTTCCCTTTTCTGATAATACCTCCAAACAAGTCGCGGTACGCTAAGGCATCTACCTGCTCAAACCTGCAAGATACATAGGTACAACTTAGGTAACATTTAATGATTTCCATTGTAGATACCTACTTCAATAGTTTCGAAGGTATGGCGCCTCAAGCGAATGCCTATTACATGCCAACCATTATTGGCGTATGTGTCTTCAAGCAGTAGCTACGAACATCGGATTGAATTTCAGTCTAATCTCTGAGTACTAATCGCATTACGTAATAACACATTAATATGTGTGTTAAAACGCGCGGTAACGTATTCTGAAAATTGAGGATTAATAGGCAGCTTTATACTTAATAGACTACTATTTTGTTTTTTTTTTCTTCTCATTGAAAAGCGACAAATTAATAACTTATGGAGTGGTAAAAAAAATCCGTTACTGAGTGACTGACTCAGACAACGCACAGCCGAAACTACTGGTCGTAGGAAGCTGAAATTTGGCATGATGGGATTGTAGGGGAGCACTAAGAGAGGCTTTCCCGAAATTCTTACGGGAACGGGAAAAAATGGTATATGAGAGTACGAAGTCGCGGGCAAAAGCTAGAATTAATATAAATAGCTTAAGCAGCAAGGCTTAGGTTGTTGTTGTCTTTTAATCAAATCAACTAATCCGTGTAGGTGCTACGTTGACAAAGACATACCAATATACGGTTTCATACACAGCGCCACTCTTTGCCCGACATACGTTTACGTCAAGGGTTAAACAAATGAAAGAACAACATAATTAAAACTGCATTTCCAATCAGTTACGAAAAAAATGTCTACCAATATTTTTTACCAAAATTTGTATCCGAAACGAGGGTTTCACCACAAAATCCTTTTAAAATATTCCCTTAATTGCATTACAACAGTTAAAAAAATCAAATTAATTGGATGCACGGAAAGGTTTCCTGAATAACGAAGCTTGTGTACTCCGTGTAATATTTCTCTGTCATACAAGAGAAAAATCGAATGTACGGCATATTAATAGTATTTATTTATTTTGCAGCATACGGTAATATGGAAACCAATGGCCGTACAGGTGAAGGGATTAATTTATAAGCGAATGGATTTACATGTTTTATTGGGTTTTGTTTTTGCAATGCAAGAGTAAAAGTACCAGGCCCGGTTCGATGGTGCGTTGTGTTTCATGCGCGCTTCAAAGAGATGTCAGCATAGAAGACGGGGTCCGCTAGAGCCAGAGACTGCCAGGGTTGCGGAATTTGTTCGAAAGAGTCACCGCGGCCCTGGCACGCAAAGGGCTTTAGAAGGAACACGGATGGGTTTTAGTCAGTAAGAGTCTGACACGCTCTTCCGCTCCACCCAGAGCGGAAGAAGTCATTTGATGATTTCCCATCCTTGAAAAAAAAAAAAAGAGTACAAGTGCCGGAGTCCTAAAAAGTATAATGCTGTCTAGCAACATGAACTAAAACTAAGTAGGATGACATGGTATAATTATTATGTGGATAAACGGTCAGATCGTCGCGTGGTAGACTTTTCAGGGGTTTCTGAACACTCTCCAACTGAGGTTCAGGACAAAATGGCATTTTATCAGCGATAACGTTGGTTAAAAGCCAAAGTTGCAAAGCCAAGATTTCCGGTTAAGCAGTAACCAGCCTTAGTGTGCTGAACTGCGAGTGGTCATCGTCAAAAAAAAAAAAAAGGCAAGATTACCAATAGGTATTGGCAAAATTTGGATTCTTACAAACTTTTTATTATTAGTTAACTTGCACCGTTCGTATATATGAATGTGTCACCGGAACATTGCAAACGCCGTAAGGTTGTAAAATATTTTTTCTAAATAAACACGTATATTTTGGAAACTATTGAATTTGGTTGGGATATTCAAAACGATTTTGTTCGTAATATATCGAGAAAATATAATTTGCAAATCATTTTTCGACCATTTGTTGGTATCCGATTGAGCTGAAATTTTGCATACACCTTTAGTTCTGGTGACAATACAATGTGCAATACAGTGCAATACTCTTTAATGTGATAATATCAATATGGCCGCCGCCCCAAGATGACAGATTACATTTTTTTTTTCCTTAATATGGATATCAAATGAAAGGGATTGAAGAGTAGAAAACGATAAAGTTAGTAACCACACTAAATTCAGTATGTCCGACGCTCCAAGATAGCGGATATTTTTTTTTTTCAACCGTCTTAATATGGATATCAAACGAAAGGGCTTGAGGCTAAAAGCTAGAATTTAAAAAAAAAACGAAGAATTTTTGAATATCGTTATACAACGTCACTTTATGTAGGTCCTCAAGGTAACCCACTTTTCATCAATATGCGCTCTGTGGGTTCACAGATATTAATCATCCGGTCCTCGATTTTAAATCATTGTCATTTAATTTCAGGTAATTCTGATTGAAACCCCGACCCTGTATTTTTTTTCAGACAGTAGGTTCGGGCAACGTGGAGAAGCAGCAAAGTGGGTTCTGACAAGAAGAAAATGACGATATGGCTGAAAAGAGGGGAATACTTAGATTATGTGGTATGAAAAGAAAAACATGTTTCATCGACACCAAATAAAATAGGTCAGAAGTCCGTCCGCTTATCACTTGGGGCACAGCCATAGGCTTGCGGGTGTTTTATATTTAACCGGAATATGTATTCCATTTTCTCTTTATGTATTCCATGTATTTCATTCATGTATTTCAATTCACTAATATTCATGTAAATATTACTTAGTTATATTTACTGCACAGTCATGTCCATTAAACTTATTCACGCTAGGAGATTAAGGGTTTAATTCAACCAATTCAAACTAGCTTTCAGTTAAATGTGCAGTTGACCTACTTATGGCGGCATCATATTTCTGCGCCATTTATTTTATATATTTACATTACTACGTAAAAGCAGCCTTCAGCTAGGTAAAAGCTTAAACGAGATACGAAAGCCCTCTTTGTAGAGAAAGTTAGTTACTCTTTCCCACGTTACGAACAATATTCACAGCGAATACCAAACAATGATGTATTCGTGCTTTTTAAAACCCAGTTTATTTTGTTGACAACAAAACGAACGCACATCACTCTTATAACTTTTCATCTGAACGTGGACTGGATACACCTGTACAAACAGAAATAGAAAAAGGACTACAATATATGAAAAACGTATCGTTTGGCTTTGATCACCCCCTTTTCAATAATAGAGCCGGGTCGGTCCCTTTGTGCCGTCTCTTGCCCGGGGCACATTTACCGTAGAACTGTAATGTGTCCATTTAATTTATAATACGAAAATTAGAGTGCTCCTCGATATATAACCCTTTTCAAAGTATTGAAGGTTCTAATTTCTTTAAAATGTCACTGAGAATGTTGACAGATGGATTAAGCCTTAGTGAACTGATGCTGATGGATTTTTTAACCCTTTCAGTGACGACTTTTTTCGGTCACATGTTCATAAGTATTATTTACAAGCATGCAAATTACTCAAGTGCAAATCAAATGGTATTTGTATACGTACCTAGTTTCCTAGATGTGTACGGTGTATCCTGTTTGACCTAGTGTTTTATTGTTAGGAACTTGATATACAAAGCGTTCCGGGCGCGCGGCGTGTGTGCGGACAGGGCGCTGTGACGTCTGTCCGCGCGCCCGCGACGCTAAGTACATTTCGTTCCTTTGAAGCCATACATTTTATGTTGTCAGCGCCCTGTCCGATTTGTATATCAAGTCCTTAAGTGTGTAATTTTCAAATATAAACATGAAAGATGTTTTTTTTAATTTTTTATTTCAAGTATTTTTAAGGAATCCACAAATTCTAATTTTTATAAATCAAAGTTGCTGTTTCCACCTGTCTTTTTCTAAACTTAACATCTTCTAAACCACGATACGGGTTTAGATAAGGCTTTCAATGATATAAAGATCTATTAACAAAGAAAGTTTGTGTGAACAATTAAAAAGTAAATTGAAGCCTTGCGAAGCCGGGGCTGTAGCAGTAAATTATAATCATTTTCACACTGAAATAATTAGTAGATACAAAAAATTACATCATCCAAGTTAATACAATGCTAATAAAATAAAAACTACTGAGCCAAACTGAACTAAATGTGTACGGGACCAAATGGCAAGTATACCGCATCGAACTAAACAAGAATCACAGAAATCGAACCAGAAACCTCGGAGTAATCGGTGTAAATACATTTAAAAAAATACCAACCGAATTGAGAACCTCCTCCTTTTTGGAAGTCGGTTAAAAAAGACACCATTTGCCTGAATCGGACCCCATAGCCTCTTTAGGCCTTTTATTTACTTTTCTTCCGTAACAGGCCTCACATAACAAGTATTTGTGTTGTCATAACGAGTACATAACAATAAAATGCGGTGTTAATCATAAACAAGCGGGTGACGAGTACGGTCGCGGTATGCGGGCTGACAAACATACAACCAGAAACGAACTTCTTTTATGTGTGGGCTAAGGAAAGAGCTGATAGCGATTTAAGTAGCGGAAAAGAATTCGGTAAATTAATTAAATAATATATAAAAATAATTCTACCTAAAATTATAAATATAAATTAGTAAAATATTTTAGAAGTAAATGCGAAAGTGAGTTACATTTTAATGCTTTTACACTTAAAAATAGGGCCCTGGAGACGATTATATGCATGCTACTTTTTTGTAGCGAAAATAATACTTGATCGCGAGCGTAGCCGGGCGCAAAAGCTAGTTCTCCAATAATTTTCGTACCAGGAACTAGGCCTTCAAATGAAAAAAAAATAATAAAACAGACTCTTACTGACTAAAACCCATCAGTGTTCCTTATAAAGCCCTTTGCGTTCCAGGGCCACGGTGACTCCTTCGAACAAATTCCGCAACCTTAACAGGCTCTGGCCCTGGCGGGCCCCATCTCCTATGCTGACATCTCTTTGAGGCGCGCGTGGAACACAACGCGCTATCGACCCGGGCCTGGTTGTGACCAGACAGCGAGCAGGAACTGTGCCTAACCTACAATTCTTAGGTACTGTAAGTAGTTCTTACTCCTGCTAGGGTTGCGGAATTTGTTTGAAAGAGTCACCGCGGCCCTGGAACTCACAGGGCATTTGGAGGAACACGGATGGGTTTTAGTCAGTAACAGTCTGACACTCCCTTCCGCTCCACACAGAGCGAAAGGAGGCATTTGATGACTTCCCATCTTTAAAAAAAAGTAGTTCTTACTGCAAATAACATTCAGCATTAAAAGTGCAGGCACACAATATTCAAGGTATCGTTGTGGGTTTTATAAATCCGTATTCCACCCACTCCAATCACTTATTTACTTCAATATTTACTCTTCTTTACACAAAACTCGATAAATGTTTTCATGGAAAAATCTCCGCTTTACATAAATACTGCGATGTTTTCCATCGGCAGTTTCCGATGTAAGCCAGTAAATAAAATGGAAATAATAAATTCTGTTTCATATTTACTTCAAACGATTGCATATCGCATCAAAAAGGAATACAAAAATCAACAAGTTTGGCAACACAGCCTGGCACAGACGACTCGTGTTCGCGATTCCTCTGATATTTAATATTTAAACATACCAAATATTGACAGTACGTCCGAAACGCTGAACTAAAACAGTTTTTTTTTAATGTTCTGATAGTCAAAGCTTATGAAAATTTCCAATTTATTAAACGGTAGCGACTACAAATAAAAATGGTGAACTGTTGACAGTAACTACGTTACGGGAGGGATTAATATTTTATGTGAAAACCAACTAAACCCCGGATTAATAGAAGTTATTGAAATGTGAAGCAAATATTGAAACATTTATCAAGCTCCCAGATTTTCACAAAACAAAATCAAAGTTACCTCCATACTGACTTTTATTTATATTTAAATTCCAAGTCATGTCATTTAACCCGATTCCACCTCATTGACATTATTTGTAATCTGTATGGTGCCGGACTTAAAAGAATAGCACCATCCCATCACTTACCGTGGGTGTCACTATGGGTCTCACCAGATTCTTTCTGCTTCTGTTCATTGGAACAGCTACACCGCTATCACCAACCCGCTTGCCAAGCGTGGTGATTATGACAAACCCCCCGAGGGAGGCCTATGTCCAGCAGTGGAGATCCTTTAAAATTACATGGAATATGAGCCATACACTGAATAAGGCGTCATTCAACACATAGCGATCATCGCGCTAATACGCGATCGACGCGATCAGTTCGGCAAACTCGAACGCGTCGTCGTGCTGGCAGATGGCGCCTTCCGGTTTTGTCGAACAAATGATCGCGTCGATCGCGTATTTGAGCGTTGGACGATGCCTAAGTGTTCCAAACCCGAAATCCCAACATTATAAATTACAAGTTCATTAAGGGTCCATTGGTATCTTATCACGGTCCTCATCTCATATGGCTAATGAATTTTAATCTCTACATAATCGTGGAACCGATCCATCAAACGCTCTCGGTCAGCCCGACCGGCCCAACAAAGGGTTTTAATGCGGTTATCTTTGGCTTTGTTAACGCTCTTTCTTCTATCTTTTCCTTTCATATAGCCGAACATTTACTTTATAAACACGGCGAATTTTGAGTGGAATATTTGCGCATTTTGTTTTTAGAGCCGTTTTTTTTTGGGTTATAAGCGGAATAAGTGTCTTATATTATTCACCGGAAAATTGCAGACCCCTTCAGATTGTAATAAATCTTGATTAGATTATAAATTCTTGAAATATTATGAAAAATCGTTTTGTATAGGTACAATAAATCCCATCCAAATTCAATAGTTTCCGAAATAACAGTGCCTTATTTCGAAAAAAATGTTTTCTATTTTACGCGATATTTTACAATCTTACGGCGTTTGTCATTTTCCGGTGACATATATACCTATGAGTGTGTAATGAAGTTGATCGAAAATACATTAATTACATGAATGCGATACACAGACAAAAGAAAATGCTGACCCCAAATAAATTGAGTTGCGGGCAGGATGAAGATGATGATGGAGAAAGTCGAATGTTTTCTTGAAAACGCAAAAATTGTAATTTCAGTCGCAATGGATTCCAATCTAATTAATAATGATTAATTTTATTACAAAACAACGGAATTGACATTTAATTAGACACAAAGCAAACAATGTTATGATAAACAGCAGTAATTAAATTTGACTCAGCAAACAGGTAGGTACCATCTAATTCCCTGCTTTAGAGGTAGTAAACAAAATGTACAGCTACTATGAACGATAGCTAATATCAGCGAACTCGACATTCCTTAGAAAATTTTGTAAAGGAAAGGACAAAATATTTTGTCATTGTATACTAGCTATTAATATAATATTTGGCTAAATAAGCGCGAATACTTTTAAGCGCCCTTTAAGTCAAGTTTAAATTAAAGCTTGGCTATGTCTGAAATTCGGCAGCATTTATAAAAGCAGGCAAAGAAGACGCGCGGCCGCCCGAAGGCACCCTACTGAGTAGATTTAATTAACAAGATATGGGTCTCTTTTAAACCAACTCTACCTACTTTTTGGAACATTGGAGATTAAAATTCAATGAGCCGACAAGATATTAAATAAAATCTGAGACTATAGTTTTACGTACGTAAAGGAGAGTTAATTAATTTTTTAAATTAATCAAGTCGCCGTCGGTGCCAATAAATTCTTTTTGTACTCGTAATACTGATCGGGAATGCGAGATCCCATTTTTAAACTTCGTAATTCGATTAAATTTCTGATGTAAAATTGTTTTCATTATCAATTTTGTTTGGGACATTGTTTCCGCTCGTGAATCTCGTAAATTATGAACTGTATGTTCTCTTCAAGCCCTCCGGCCAAGCCGTAGCTGTGTTAAAACGAATTGAAAACCGGTAATCGAATACGCGCAATGGGAGCTATGTCAATATTTTAAATTTAAATATCAAATGGAAGTAGGTACCAAACGGGTTAATATTTATTTTATTCACCATGCTACATCCATTTCTGTTCGGATTTTAACTAACAAACATGTTTTAAATGAAACTATGTTTATTAATGTTCAGTAGGTATTATTCGTTACTTTGCTGAAAAACGTATCAACTTTTACGCGTTGTATTTATAGTGAAAATGACGTGTCATCGATGTATTGATTAATTTTATCCCAATAAGCTTCGCTCCAAAGTTATTTTTTGGTTAAATTTCGTAAACACGGCGGCATGAACGATGAATAAAAATAAGGGGGATGTGACACAAGATAAAGGAGGTCACAACTTTGTTGTTACTTTAGAGCCTGAAACATCTTTGGCGTCATCTGACGGCGTAGTTCGACGGGGAAATTAAAAAAAAGCAGAACGCCAGCTGGCCACCTTAATTAGAATTTTTCGAATTATATAACATTTTTTTCGGAGCGTGTTCGTTGGTAGAATACCTAACATAAAATTGTTAATAACTGTACTAAAGCTGGGGGAACAATGTCGGAGATTTTTACGTGACTCTTTCCTGAGCTATAGTGTCTGATTGGGAGAAGTGAGGCATTGACAGAAGGTTAATATCTTTTTTCTTTTAGTGGATGAAAGGAGCTCGTTTTGTTTTTACAAGCAGCTGACAATGGTAGCAGGTCAAAAGGCTTGTTCTGTTGAAATACGTATTCTTTGTAAGGTGTGACATTGTAACTTTCGGCTGAGTATATTTTCAACAATAACTACTAGTGGTACCTAGTTTTTGTCCACCAATTCCTACTTTATATTGTAAATTGGAATGTAACTCTGCCGGTCTGTTTGTTAACGGCTGAACGGATTTAGGTGGCGCATGGGGAGACCATGCCCAGGAATGGGAGATAGAAAACTTTTTATCTCCGAAGTATCCCAAGGATAGCTTGCGACGTGACGATTTTTACTATTTTTTTCAAATAACTAGTCAAAATGACGATGGGAAAAGACCAGGTGGTATGACGTTGGTGCCGTGGAAGGTTGGTCGGCACCCTTGCGCCATCGCATGTTCCAAGTACGGCATGCTGTGCCGGCGCTGCCGCTGCGGCTGCTGAGGCCCTCAAGCGGCGCAAATACCTTATTGGGAATTACAGTTTTGAGCCGTTTGGGTTCGAAACGCTTGGGTCATGGGGTCCGAGTGCGCATCGCCTTTTCAAAGACATATCTCGCCGACTGATCGACACTTAGCGTGACCAGAGGGCTGGCCCGTTCTTTGCTCAAAGAATTAGCATTGCCATCCAACGTGGCAATGCTGTCAGTCTTCTGGGCACGTTTCCGGATGACAGCGATGCGGAGGAATACTTCGACGCCTGAGTGTATTTTGTTTTTGTATATGTACACATAGTTAGGTTTAGTAGAAGTTTTAAGATAGTACATTTATGGTAATATGAGATTTTGATTAAATTTACCCAATTACTAGTCAAATGTAAATACACTTGTTGACTAGCCAATCAAACAAACTGGCTGAAGTTGACTATAGAAAACAACGTTTTAAAATGAAACCACGACAAGTCCTCTAAGCTTCGCAAACAGAAGAACCGAGAAATGCTCTCATTAATATAGAACAAAGTATATTATAATAGGTACCTACTGAATTTTAAATAAGAAGGACAGTGACGAAGGTTAAGTATGTTGTCTGCTCCGTTTGTTGTACTTTACCTGAAACAAAATAATCAAAATGTTAATTTGGAGTGAAAGAGATATAACTAGAAGGAAAATAAATTAAGAAAAAAAATTGGGCCGGTTTCTTTATCCAGAGAACATAATCAAAACACTATAACGCATGTCTACTGTGTTGAGCCGTTGAGCGGTGGGCCCGTATAACACACTAGTGCCCTGAAATACCGAGAGGGTCACGGCAGACCATGTAGAAGATGGCGGGGCCACTTGGATATCTTCCTTGGGAATTGACAAAAAGCCGTGTGCCACTCTGGACCCAGGAAAAATGGAAGGAATGGAAATGGGGGCCTTTGGTCAGCAGTGCGATAGTTCAGGCTACGTGTAATAACGTTAAACAACTACAGGCAATATTTAAATCATGTTTGACTAACATATCCCCCCTCCCATATCAATTGTCTTCTTTACATGTCTATTTAGCGTTATCTAAATAGTTACCTCCTTTCTAGCCATAACAATAAATCTTACCTAACCTATTCATAATTACACAAAGTAACAGTATTTCACATGGAGGTACTGCCTATCCAACCTTCACAACCCAGTAACTGGTAACACGATACCCCTTAGATTGGCTACTGATTGCACCAAACAAATTGACTAACCACGAGAAACACCAAAATGCCGCGGAGACGTGGACACTGCGAGAAATAGAAAGAAAGAAGATAGACGCTCAGGAAATGTGGTGCTGGAGAAGGGTGCTCGGAGTATCATGGCCAGAGTTCCGCACAAATACATCCATACTCGAAAAATTAGCCATCAAACAGCGCCTATCAGCTCAAGTACAAACTCGCATCCTAAAATTCTTCGGACACGTCACTACGCGGGAAAGTGACTCCATCGAACGCCTCGATGTGCAAGGCAGAGTCGAAGGCACCAGGACGCGCGGTAGATCACCCATGCGATGGACCGACCAAATCAAGTCTGCTGTGGGCGGCCCATTGCCTGAGTGTGCCAGGATGACCGCTAATAGGCAAAATGGTGAGAAATTGTGAAGAAGGTCGTAACTGCTCGGAACACTACATGATGACCACGACTGCTATGGCAAGAGCGTACCGACGGAGAAGAAGAAGATAACACCAAAACATAACTAATCTATAAATGTTTGCCGTTGGGTTTAGGAGGCAGTTGTCTGAAGCCCACAAAAATACGATATCATACGCCAAACGAAACGCCACCCTGTAAAGCCCCGAAACGAAAACGAAAAAACAAACTACAGCTACCTAAAAGCTCCACATACGACCCGTATCTTCCAAGCACTCACAAAAGACCACATATGAGAAGTTTTTTTTTTTTCTTGGATATAAAATAGTTCTCATTTAAATACGAGCCAGTCAACAGGTGACCCTGGCAACTAGCCAGCACAGCTTGGCATGGAACGAGCCAGCTTATCTAGCAAGCTATTGAATATTATGGACTCTCATGGCCCATTTGTACAATGAGATTTTTTATGTAGTGAGAATACTTATAAAAGCGAATAGACTAAAATTGGAAGGGTTTTGAATAAGTTATTGATGCTGCAGTTTTGGCGCTGCCTCCACGAGCAGGTGTCTTGGGGCGATACTATCTATGAACGTGTCGCCACACGGCTACATTATCGCGGCGATACGACAGCTGACGGTGACTTTAACTTGCGGTGATTCCCTTGTTCGTGGAGGATCCTTAAGATGATCAGCATCATTCAGTGCTTAACGTGATGAGATCAGTAGACAAGTTATTATAAAGTCACTGTTACGGACTAGATGGTTTAGATAATGTGACATTTCATCAGCGATAGCGATTGTCGAAATGTCAAAATATTGAGGACTATCTTTTGCCCGCGATTTCGTACGCGCATAACCCGTTTTTACCCGTTCCCGTATAGCCTTCCTCATGAATGTGGCAATCGTATACAAAAAGAATTTTCTAAATCCGACTGATAGTTCCAGAGATTAGCGCGTTCAAATAAAAAACAGACTTATCAGCTTTATTATATTAGTATAGATTAACTTTGTGATTTTCCTATAGCGCATTTTGCCGCTTGCGTCGTCATGTGGGAAACATGGCTGTGTCCAAAATATTTTTCCCCTTTCACCAAATGACTGCACTCATGGGTAGACCAGATTTCTTTGGTAGTCTACAACCTTACTAAGTCATTGAAGAATTTACGAAATCAAGCCCCCAAACGCCACCCCTGACTGCACTACTCGTACTAACGGCTTAATGCATTTCAATAACAATTGGAACACTAGTAGACGATGGCCTGGATATATACCTTGTTTTATTTGCTAGTACCTAAGTTTCCGTGCAAAACATAGTTCTAGATTTTATGAATACGATTTACCTACCTACGTATGGTAGATCCTTTATCCACGAATAACCCAATTCTATTCGGCTATGCAATCGAAGTAACTAACTAAAAAAAGGTTCAAAATAAAAATCCCTCGTTGAAATGTTTGCATACACGGTACTGGATCAAGCTCTAGATTACCGTTGAACTAGTACTGAATCCATTTGCCCACTGCCCCACTGGCAAAACTAAAGTGTTTGTCCATCGATCGTAAACAGTACCAGTGCGAGTTATTCTGCAAGATTTTTTATGCGAGCCCAGTTTGTATAGATTTTGTTTTAACTTTGCTGGCAAACTAAGTTTGTTTTCAGTTTTGGTAGACTCTATTGCTGAAATTTCAGGCCTGGGGTTTATTTTGTTTGAGTATGGTACTGCCATTACGACTTTCATTTTACCTGTTAAGTAAATTATGGTTGATAGGTGGTTTTTTACGGTAAAAAGTGATTTTTATTAAAATAATATTTTTTTAGTTTTTAATTTATTTTCTTCACCGCGAAGGCTGGTTCGAGGTGGCGCAAGAAAAGAATGTCTGGAAGGATATGGGGGAGGCCTTTGCCCAGCAGTGGGACACAATAGGCTAAGGAAAAAAAATATATTTTCTTAATTATATTTCTTATTTCATTTTTTTTTTATAAAATTGCCCTGAACCGTAGGCCTAAGGCAAAAACTAGGCCAAAAATGTGCTATACCTATATTGTTTCGGTTGCCTGGAAAAATACGATAAGGCCACCAGTTGTATGTAACGCTGTTATTCCTTTAGGTAATTAGTAGATACTGATATTAGTCTACAATGAAAAAAATATAAATAAGTCTATACTGTTCATAAGTAAAAGGTACACAAAACATGCATGAAATAAAGCTACCATGTTCTGTCAACTAAATGATTATAATATTTTTATTTATTCTTTCTTTTGTTCTACACAACCCATTACTCGTCACTTACAGTATACACAATACAATATAATAGAAAATCTAATAATAGAAAGTTAAAACCGTGTTTTGTTTCACCTACCATTATATTGACGGAGGGATCTCCCTCGAGAGAACCGGCTTTAAATCTCACACATACACAAATTTCCTATTTCAGTTTATGGGATTATATATACCTGGGAACATTTTGCGGTAAAAGGTACTTAGTAGTTCAAATAAAATGTCTTGGCTTAGAAGAATTAGGGGATGACGGTTGACGTGTTAATCCAGGGTGGCTGTGGTTTAGACTGAGTAACTATCTGTTGGGTGCAGTGCTGACACGAGGGTGTGATTTACCATGTATATGATGGTTTGTTTACTGTGAAATTTTAGGTCTGTGGTACCTATGGTTTATTAAACGGGCCCCTCTGAGCTATGGTAACTTCGGTTTTATTTGGAAATTAAAATTAAGTTTATATTTTAACAACCTTTTTTTTCCAAAACCTAAAGAGAATTTATAAAAAGTTTTGGACTATAGGTGCTTTTGACGAATTTCGGCTGACCGACTTGAAAATTCTACAGTGCCTGTAAATGGTTTATTTGAAATAAAATCTTTGATTTCATTGGTGAATGCCAGGAAAGGGCAAAAATCAAAAACCGATCCAAAGATAATATCAACAGCAGAAATTGCACAGTCATCTTCAAATATCTTCAAGTTTACGTTTCTAAGTAGCCTTATTTAAACCCACAAAGCAAATAAACTGTCTATCTAAGTTTAAATGAAGCACAAAGCATATTCCGGCCTCAGTACTTCTTGATTCAGTCGACTCATTATTTGAGTTGAACAGCCAGCTTTACTTAAGACATGACAAAGACATCTTCCCTATGTTCTTTCTAAAGAAACAATTTACAATTGAATTTTTCATACACTACTGTTGCACCTGAAATGTCGGAATTATACGGAGTTCTTTAAACAGTCGCTGCACTATGAAGTCACGTTGAATTATTCAAATTTTCTTCTTGCTATTTTTCTTAATAATAAACTCGAATGACGCAGGTTGCAGTCAACTAAAATACTAAAGGATAATATTATCATGCATGTTCTAAATTGTCTCCAGACTTATTACGTCGTAAGTACTAAGTTGATTGCGGTTGATGCTCTCTAGATAATAGAATCTTGTTGTTTGTGTAATGGTTCGTATAATTTTCTCGGCTTTTTCCTCGAAGTTAAGCGCATGCAACAGTTAGCCGAGGAGGCCTACGAGAAGGCTTAAGAACATGACAGTAACAACAGGTAGGCTGGCGTGCAGCCAACTAAGCCTCTACGAGGCTACGCTGCTACGCTTTGTGCTACGATGCTACGAGCGCACGGTCGTAGCCGGAGCTGTCTCGCTACACTGCACTTAAATGACTTTCACTTTAGACAGTTTTAAACTTCAGGCTTCTGTTATTTTACCATGACTAAGCAAAAAGCTTGACATCTTATTAAAGATGAAATACTCACAAAGTTAACCTTTTCTATCATTATCTAATTTGATTAAAAGCAAGGCAAGGTTTTTAATTAGTTAGCTAAACAACGCTTGTAATTAAGGCGAATAAAGTGAAGTCGGCTCATATTTTCGTCGGATAAAGGTCGACCGACAGTCAGCTTAAAATTCTTGGCTAGATTCAGGGTGGTGCAAAGAGTTATAATTTACAATTTGCTCGGCGATTTTTCGCGAGGTGGCTCAACCATACGAGACGAATTAGCTCATTCTCATTATACCTCGTGTCACCAAAGAGCACAGTCGGGGTTAAGCGCGCGTATCATTCCAACGTTTACAAATTTTATTACCCATCTCCTTTTGTTCTGCTTTACGGGCGGGGCGGGTTCCGCAGACTCATTGTGCAGCTACAGGGTGTAAACACGTTTCGTACACACGCCGAATAAAAATAACTCTCTCAATAAAAAACACGGCAATAAAGCAACGCGGATGCATCGTTAGTTTAGCTACGATTCGTTTACAGCCGATTGTTTTAGAATAACCCATTAAAAATGTTTCACGTGAAAATATGGAACAAAAACACGGTCCGTTTAAAAATATTGGAAGCGAAAGGGCCGTGTGTTGAATATCATAAAAAATATCATGAAGAGAATCAAACAACAAAATATTATTGCAGTAACAATAAAAGAGTAACATGATATAATAGTAATATACAGATTCTTTTCGAGTAGATATTGGATATTATATTCATTTAACGTTACATGAAAACCTTTTACCATAGAATACAAATTTGTATGTAATTATTTATTATTTATTTATTTATTATATACTTTATTGTACACCTCATAATAAGAACAGGACAATCATACATAAAATAAGTGCACAATGGGCGGTCTTATCGCACAAGGCAATCTCTTCCAGACAACCTTTGGATGGATTGAACGAAGGGAGATAGATTTAGGGCTGTCAGTGTACAAACGTTTTAAACAATACTAATTAGATATAATAATATAAAATACATAAATACAATACCAATTTGTATACTAATAAATATATTATGTCTTAAATCTTGCATGTAATTAGTTTATAATGTTGTTTAAACTTTGTAATGTTGGTTAGGTTATGATGGCGCTGACATGCCTTATAAGGGTAAATTAGTTGTCTACTTTATTTATCACGTATTCGCTGAAGATGTAACTACTACTGTTAAGAAGGAACAGCAAATAATGTTGTCGCATCAGTTGAAAACCGAGTTAAATTACGCAAGGTATGAAACATCCAGGGTTGCGAAATTTGTTCGAAAGAGTCACCGCAGCCCTGGAACGCAAAGGGCTTTAGAAGGAACACGGGTGGGTTTTAGTCAGTAAGAGTCTGACACGACCTTCCGCTCCACCCAGAGCGGAAGAAGTCATTTGATTGTTTCCCATCCTTAAAAAAAAAGGTATGAAACATAATGTCTTAGTACCTAATAATAATTTTATTAAAATAAAAACGTTTACAAAACTGTACATTTAGCCAACAGTAATAACATTTTCCATACGATTATAGGGCCTAAAAATAAACTAAACCTAAGATATTTTTATTAAAGATGCAATTAATGGTGGTTCGGAATTGCAATATTAGGTAGTGATCCGCCCGACCTAGGTACTACCTACTTAAAACCTGTCTGTTAATATCTTCAGGCAAATATGAAACTTCATAAAAATAATATTTCTTGAGAACCATTGTTGCTAAACGCCAGACTTTTCTGTTAAAGATTTATTTATTACTAGCTATTGCCCGCCATTTCGCCCATAACTTCACTTCGACATGTTTACCGAATCGACCGGCATCGATTCGGTAAACACATCGAAGTGAAGGCTTGAGTGAAGTGATCATGAGGTGAGCTGTCAATCCATACAATCAAGATGTCACATTATCACGGAGTGAGCTGTCATTCCATCTTGATTATATGGATTGACAGCTCACCTCGTGATCACTTCACCCAAGCCTTCACTTCAATGTTTACGACCAACCGTTCAAGTAAAATCGGCCAGCTGTATCGGAGAGTAGCCTTTGATTTGCTATAAGTACCTAATGTGTAAACACATTCGTACGTATTTAGTCAGATCAACAGTATTTGACAAAATGCGTACAGACTAAACCACACAAACATAAGTAACATCCATTCCACTCGACACTCCGTGAGACTATCATTCGTTTTAAATAGATAACTGTATGTAGTACGCTATATCAACAGCAATTATCTAGACGCCCCGATGTAGTTTTAAAGTAAAAAAACACGTAACAAAAACTTTTATTTCAAATAATAAAACAACACCATTTACATCTATCTCCCGTCTCCATCCTTCGGATTAGCTAAAATATAAATTCCGAAGATGTCTCAACTCGTCGAATGAATTATGAAGCGCATATCATGTTTCCTGATTCACAAGAATATGTGTAACCGGCTTTATAGCTACTATAAAGTACTGTGAATAGAATTAACAAAGTATTTTAGTACTTGGATCGAGCCGTGACAGGTTACGAATGAGATGGCGGGACTACTTTGATGTCTTCTTTAAGAATTGGTAAGAAGTGGCACAGAACCGGGAACAATGGAAGGAATGGAGCTTGTGCCCAGCAGTGGAACAGTTCAGGCTATATAATTATAATAGTTTAAGACTAGCTTAAGTTCCGTATCTGCTTCTGTGCTAAGCCACACAAAGCGACGTTGTCTTAGGGCGAGGATAAACGAGCGTAATTTTTTGAGTTGTGAGTCGCGTAAAATGAGTCGTGGAATTTACGTTGCATTCGGTTTCATACTTAAGTCCTGTTTGTGCCAGACGGCGACGTAAAATGAGTTTGCGTCGCCGTTGTTTGTTTGAAGAAGGTAGAATAGGTAGGTAATAGGCAGTATCTAGAAGTACTGATCCGGTTACAAAATTTTCTCGCTAAAGAAAGCTAGATACACTATCGCTGAGTACCGTCATCGTCTTTTTATCCGAAAATGCACGATCCCTGACGAATAAACATCGGGAGCGAAGTCACGGGAACAAAAAATGTGTATTAAAATTGCCAAAGACTTATGTCAAATTATGTTTTATCCCTTTAGTCTCAATGTTCACCTAAAGCCTTTATACATACAGCAATCTATTAAAAATCCAACAGGCGTGCCCACATCACCGCTCCTAACTTTCCATTTGCAAGAAACTCAAAGATCTTCCCATTTCCAATTTATTAGCAAGCAAGTCAAGTAATTTTATTTTGACCGTAGACTCATCATAACTCGTCGCGGTATACCAGGTACAGCGGTATACTGCAAACAGATCGATCGTACCGGAATGAAGTACAAATAAGTACACAGACAGAAAGTTATTCAAGTCGATCGTTTATCAGAAATCTTTGGCGAAGTTTTTATGGCTTGATTTGTTACTTCTCTTGGATGTTGATGTATGGCACTGGATAGGTTAGTGGTTTTAATGGAAAACGAATCATCATCATCTGCCTAGCCTTTTTCCCAACCATATTGGGGTCGGCTTCCAGTGAAACCGGATTCAGCTGAATACCAGTATTTTACGTGGAGCGATTGCCTACCATACTTCCACAGCCCATGAACTGGGTAACACGGTATTATATGTATGATAGATACATACATATAATATCGACATTGCCCGAAGAAAAGCTATAAAAACGATTACTCGCAGAACAGATAGCAGATGTGGTCGAAAGTTCTGGAGTGGTGACCGCGTACCGAAAGAGGCAGCTTTGGAAGGCCTTCCACAAGCTGGGCCGATGACCTGATGAAGGCCGCTGGAAATCGGGGCGAGACTTGGGCGACACTTGGGGTAGGCCTATGTCCAGCAGTGGTCTTTCGGCTATGATGACTAAGCTTGTGGAAATCATGACCTAACTCAGTCATTTCAAAATTAAATATGTCAGTTACAAACAACCTTAACTGTCAAAATCTGCATATTCTTTTGCAGAAGACAGGACTGCTTTATGTACGTGTATCTTAACAATTGTGATTTCTTGAGTTTGCATTTATGAAAGGAAATTATTTTATCTTATTTTGAAGACAATAAAAGTGATGCTGTTATTAAATTGTTACAGTCGCGGTCAGCAAATGTTTGACACCTTAAGGTTCATAACTGCCTGCACACATCTATGTATGTCATAAGGTCGATATGTGATTTGACAATCGAGCATGGACTTTTATTAACATGGAGATCGGTCGCTCGAGGTGACTAACTAGATAGTATAGTTAAAGAAAACGTTTTTATAAAGAAAAACAAAATATATAATTTGGCATTATATTAAATAGTTAATCAAAAAAACTTTATTTTTTATCATCAACAATTTTTTTATTTTAATAACTAGTGTAGCCTCCTTCAGCAGCTATGACGGCACGTAGTCTATCTCGCATAGATTTGACAAAGCGCCGCATAAGTCAGTCCCCCTGACAGCATCCCATACCTGAACATAATGTGATCTAAGAGCTTGAGGGTTTCTTTAATTCTGACAGTCCTAGCGTTGAACTATTATGCCCTACAGATTTTTAATTGGATTCATAGCTAGAACATTAGGTAAATACATATAGTCTTCCTATTCCGATCTCTGGCTGGCTATGGCTACATTAATTAATCTTTTATTCAATATCGAATTTAGTGCCTGATTTTTCAGAGGCATGCACGTGTTGGATGTTGACAAGGGAACGTCGACTTGTAGATTTCATTGTGTTGAGTTTTGCACAGCAAGAATGAAAACAATAAAGCCGGGTTTATATTTTTGTGTTGTGTCGTGTCGTCTTCTAATGCAGTAGATTGGGTACCAAACTCGTGATATGACCTAGGCCTGCATAGATTTGTTTGATTGGTGTATCCTGCGCTACGACACAATATAAAACAAATGTACCTAAATCTACCTTAAGTCGCAGGAATTGGACTTGTTAAGATCTGTCAATCTGAAAGATACTAAGATGACGTTCCTCGCATTACTAGAAAATAGACGAATGAAAAAAAAAAAATATATATATTCAAATTAGGCTGAGTGCCAACACTTTTTGAACGTCAAAGTTTTACATAAAGACCACAACACGCGAAAAGAGACAAACGGACAGAAATAGGAATTCAAAGAACAGGCTGTCTCCAAACCTATTTATAACTCGAGAGTAACTATGTATGGAACCGTAACTCCTTCCAAGGTTAAAAATATGTAAAGGAAGAATAATACTGAACAATTTCCCTACGGTGAAAATAATATAAAAATACATAATTTCCTGGAAGAAGTTAAACGCAATAGATATCCAGATCTACTCCGTTCGTTAAAAACGGGAAGATGATTCGAAGAAAGACAGGAATAATACAAGATAAATACCGTCGAAGCCTTTGTATTTTATCAACGAATCAAGTCTCCGCTTTTCCAATGAGAAAAGGGGTTCGACAAAGCGACTTTTTTTAACGAGAAAAAAAAACTCTTTTTTAAATTAGAAGATAAGTAATACTGAGTAATATTGAGGTTATTCAATCCATCGGAGTCTCAGGCTGTAATGTCGTTAAGGGCACAATGGGGCCGGCCCGCCCGAAATGATCCGTGACGAAACTCGCTCGAATCAATTTAAAATACTTACTCTTGTTAAATCTTTGATGAATGGACGCGACAAGCATGACGGTGTAATATAATAAATAAGTTAAAGTAATTATATTGGGGTGGCTTTATGAACAGTCGGCGGAAACTCAATGACATTTATGGGGAGGTTAACGTGAATCAAGTAAATGGTTTTGCGTATCAATTTTTTTTTCGATTCTTTGTTTTCTTTTTGATTGCGAGTTTGCGATTCTTTGATGAGTAGGTACTGCTACAGGTGCCAGGGTTACGGAATTTGTTCGATAGAATCACCGCGGCCCTGGAACGCAAAGGGCTTTAGAAGGAACACGGATGGGTTTTAGTCAGTTAGAGTCCGGCACGCCCTTCCGCTCCACCCAGAGCGGAAGAAGTCATTTGATGATTTCCCATCCTTAAAAAAAAAGGTACCTACTGCCACGTAGATGGTGCCATGTTATTTATCGATGGAACTTTACAACGGGCACGCAAAAATATAGATTAGGATTGAATTGATTAGGAAAGAAAATAATTGTGTATATTCGTTGATATTAGATAAAAATATAATTATTCATTAATCAGCTATGTGACATTCCCACAGAGCTTCACAAGATATAAAATCTCTGTGTGTCAGTACATTCTTCTGCATAATAATATAGATACTGGTGAATCAAGATATTCTCATTAACGTAGAAAAGCACAAATTAATTATCTTAAAGTAAACATTTCATGAAACAGAAGTGTATTTTTCATTGAGTCCTTCATATCTGTATTTCAATCTAACTGTTCAAACTCCTGCCAGTAATTCAACACCACATACAACATTTCATTCATCAATTTCACAATAGGTCACTTTTTCAATTTCTGGCCGTCAAAGGTATTTTTAATAGTGGATATAGGTCAAATCCAACAAGAGTCACCAAAATGGAACACGGAAAATGGACAGGCGCATTGCTTCACCTGAAATTCATAACAAACAAAGACCAACATACCGAGTATTGAAACGCAGTTCGCAGGATAGAATTCAAGCTAAAAAAGAAGAATCAATCGTCATGTTGTCCATATATATTTGTCACAGAGAATTCAATTATTTTATTTACTTGCAAGAGGCATATCGCGGGACATCAAATCATCTACGAAATGATGGTAATGACAAATCTTGTGTACGCACATCAAAACAGTCTAAGAGATCAATCACTTTTCAACAAATGACTGCAAGTTGGGTTTTTTAAAGTAAACTAGCTGGCCCGGCAAACGTTGTTTAGCCATATAACTTATTTCTAGTGAATTTGATGATACATTTACTATTAAAATATACTTAATATGAGAGTTGCACTGAGAAAGTAAAATGATAAGTATAAGCGTCACTGCTACGATCGACGCACAATCAATAACAATGGCCGAAAACAGTTTAGGCCCTAAACTTTAATGAGTGAGAGAGAAAGCTTATTGTGTGAGAAACTGTCAAATTAGCTACCAACAGTAGCCGAAACGTCACGTTTCCCTTTCAAACATGACGTTTCAACTACTGTTGGTAGCTCATTTGACAGTTGGTTAAAGGTAGATACATTATCGAAACCGGCCGTAAGTCTGTATTAGTTAGTTAGTTAGTTAAGACGACACAGTTTGATTTACAAAAAAATGGTTTTGTTTTCATTGAATTAATGACTTGTAACCAAATACTATAAACTTTAGTATTTTAAACTAGCTCAAGTATCCTTGGCATCAGGGCTGTAAGCGAATATAACAAATGAACAGATCAAATTAATAACAAACTATTTAGAAAAAACTAGCTCAAGTATCAAGAATCTTCCACGCAGAATAGCCCTAGTACCCAGCAGGGGTGCGTAAAGTAGGTATGAGATACGTAAATACATATAAATAGCGTATTCCAAGGCATCAGGACTGTAAGCGAATATGACAAATGAACAGGACAAAGCAATGACGAATGATTCAGAAAAACTAGATCAAGTATCAAGAATCTCCACGCAGAAAATAGCCCCGGTACACACCAGGGGTGCGTAACGTAGGTATGCGATACGTAAATACACGTAAATAGCGTAATCCTTGGCATAAGGGCTGTAAGAAAATATAACAAATGAACAGATCAAATCAATGACGAATGATTCAGAAAAACTAGCTCAAGTATCAAGAATCTTCCACGCAGAATAGCTCCGGTACACACCAGGGGTGCGCAACGTAGGTATGCGATACGTAAATATACGTAAATAGCGTAATCCTTGGCATAAGGGCTGTAAGCATCGTCGCAAGTCTCGTCATCGCGGTATAACAGCCGCCATTGTAAACGGACTTATTGTGCTCCGGGATTGGTTTCCCAACGAAGAAAGCGCCTCGGAATCGATTTAAAATTTTCCTTGAAAGAACCACACAACAAAAGCGGTTAATACTTGGATTCAACGTATCTGGAACATGGGTTTTATAATTATTTATGATAAATTATTTATTGGAGTATTTTTGGATGTGAATTTTGTTCCGTTTTTTTTTTACATTAATCTTCGCAAAAATGGATGTGGTTTTTAGTTTGAAAAAACCTTTTTTTTTTAAGAAATATGATTTGCTAACTACTCAGAAAGCTTGGCTAGGCAACCCATAGAATAATGTGTAGGAATCGCACGTTACATTACATTTCATTTTAGCAGGTATGTTTCACTTCCATATCTCTATAGGTACATCTTGCATACCTGCCTACTAAGAAAACAAACAGATCACCTAACATATCAAAGCAAAGTAATATTTACTATCTATATACCATGTATATACAGTATATATGACCACCTTTACACATATTGCTTCTGTATTTACTACCGATTGAATAGCCCTCGGATCTCGATTATCAATGGGTACTAATAGAGGATGCAATCTGTTCAACATAGTTATACATAGCCCACTATATACATACGAGTACATATATGTATATTCAATGCGTCCGAATCGTACAGATGGATTAGTAATTAGTGAGTGGTCCTTTAATGGAGGTCTGGTAGCCATTGAGCTTTGGCATAGACTATAGACCGACGTCGGCGGAAGTTTAGACTTAAGGTTGATCTGCACATACCCGGACCGTGCCTGGGACGTAAACGTACCGTCGCCCGCCAGGAGATCAAAACGCTCACGTTGTGACGGACCAGGGTCCGCCTACGTTCCAAACACGGCCGTAACATGTGTGGATCATCCTTTAGTCGGCACCGGTTACTTTAGAGTTACACCATTAGGAGGATAGCTATTAATCAATGCATTGGTCAAAGGCTGCAACTATTGAGACGTATGTTACAAATTTATTACATGTATAGTTAGTGGCTACAAATTAGGTACAAAAATATTACTTGCAACTGTAAATTTGTAAAATTAAGGTTCAAAATAGTTACAATTTCAAGCTTGTTGGCAGTCGGCAAAAATATTTTAGGTAGAATAGAAATACTCTTTGTTGTACAGCATAACCAATTACAATAGAAGCTAAACCTTTTAAACGCCATTGTTACGTATACATGACACGCAAGCGCCTGCCCTGTACGCCGTCACAAATATGTAACAAAAAGTATTGCGAATTTGGGGCTTGGCGTTGGGCACGCCGATGCGTTTATGCTCTAGCGTTCAAAAGGTTAAAATATGTCACAAGGTCTTGTGGCTAAAAGCGACATTAGATGGAACGCCTTTAGATGGATTTGACTCAGCAATAAAAATAAACTTAGTTTGATTCAATCGAAAGTACTGTAGATAACTGTAACATTTTCGAGATTGGTCTAATCAAAATTGTCATAACTGACAAATCTGGAACGATCAGCTTGCTTTTAGAGTGTAGATACATCTTCTGATGAAAGTAAAACGCATTTATTTTTTAAAGTAGATGTACAAATACCAACATGTAGCTATTTACTTTGTTTCAGCAATCAAGGTGGTCATAAACTATTTTGTACTCAAATAAAGATTACAAGGAAAACTACTCGGCCACTTACACGAGCTAGGTATCTACCTACTTCAGCACGTGGTAAGACCAGTGTTTCTCAAAATAGTTCTTAGAACGACATAAACTAACTGCCAATGACAACATAGGTGACCTACCTAATTTGAGACTGAATTCTTAGAACTAAGAATAAAGAATCCAAATACTTTTCTGAACTGAAAATCTATCTAAAACCGCGGTTAAGACTTACATTTTTATCTACACCATATAAATAATCCACTCATCAGAAAATAATCCGCCATTTTCGATTTTTGGGCGTAAGAAAATGTTCTTCAAGGAATAGGAGCTTAGGAAGGGTGCGTAAAACAGGGGCCTAGTTTGGGAAACACTGCCGTAGACAATATAAAGCCCACCGTTATAAACCCGCCGTATCCACACTTTGGTATTCATTGACCGTAAAAATATTTTCTATTTTGTGAGATTGAATTTTCCCTAACATTGTTTGTAGGCGTTCTTTGCAGGTAGAGCGTGTATAAATTTTATTTTTATGTGATATACGCCTTTCTGGTTATCTTCGTTACAATTTTCCATGATAGTATGACGGTACCGACAAAGTTGTCAGTAATTTCAGTAGACTTTTATGTTGGAGGAAGTCTGCGGTATGGTTGTATGTGATTGAAGTGTTTGAGTTAAGGTTAGGAACACTTAAATGCGAGGATAAATAGCTATTAAAACTCCATACAGTTTACACACACAGCGTTATGCATCAGAAAATCAAACCACAAGATTTATATACTGATTAATAGATTCTAAATTAATATTCTCTATATTAAATTTCACTAAAGAATCCTCTCACCACTATTCAATCGAATCATGTGGTTACAATGTAAGCTTAATTATCACAATGATAAATAATACTTTGTTTTTCAATGAAAATTGTACATTAAATTATAATTATCTCTATGAAAGGTCTAATTAGTAAGTATCACTTATACGTCATACGTTTCCTTATGATAGAAATACTCAGGAAAATAAATACAGTTAATAAAAGTTATAATATGATGAAAATCTATATTTAGAATAAAAGTGATGATTTAATCTTTCAAGTTTTAAGTTCTACTTAAGTATTGCAATCTAGTTTAATGACCGCCATTTTGATGTCGCTTGATTTTACTGAAAAGTAAAGTAGAGATAAATGTTTCTTTTTTTAAAATTAATGTTCAATATATATATATATCGCGGAGTATCAAATATATATGCTAAAAACCACATAAGCTTTTGATGGCTTATATGTGGCTAGTGAGTTCGGAATACTACGGTTTAAGATATTATTATTTCGCTCAAAAATAATACAATTATTCACTTCTAGGAGGAAAAATACAATAATTACGATAAGCAACGGTTTTCCTTAGTAATAAACTAAAATTAAGATATAAAAACGGTAAAAACTTACAATTCATACATTACCTACTCAGGTAGTGCTTTATTAGCCTTTTAAAAGTTAGAAGTTATTTTGATTCCTTTATTACTTTTTTTACTAATGATTTCTAAGACTTAATTAATACTAAAAAACAGACGATATTTTTGTTATATACTTTATTTTACACCTACCTAACTGTCACACATAACAAGCACAGGAAAAACATTTATAAAAACAAGTATATAGTGGGCGATCTTCTCGCACAGGGTGTCTTAACATTATTTGTCATTTGTTTCAAACGATTTATTATTTTAAAATAGACCAAAATAAAAATAATCCAACAGTCATACGCAGCTAGCTTTTACCAGTGGTTCCGACCGCGTGAAAGCCTAATATAATGCTAGTAGGTAGAACCAAAATACAAAGTGTAGCGGCATCAATGCAGTAACAAAGAAAAACCAACGAAAAACAAAAAGTACCGCAGCGTCATCTATCCCGTCAGTAGCGAACTACTGAACGAAATCCTGCATCGCGATATCAGTTTTTACTGCGGTTTTTTGAGAATAAAAAAAATACAGCCAAATAGTAGGATTATTTTCGTGTTGCGGAATTTGTTCGAAAGAGCTACCGCGGCCCTGGAACGCAAAGGGCATTTGGAGGAACACGGGTGGGTTTTAGTCAGTAAGAATCTGACCCTCCCTTCGGAAGGACTCATTTGATGACTTCATCATCTTCCTGCCCTTATCCCATCTTACTTGGGGTCGGCACAACACGTTTTTTCTTCCATTCTGTCCTGTCAGCCGTCACGTTATCACTAACTCCCTTATCTTTCATATCACTCCTAATACATCCACCCATCTTTTCTTTGGCCTTCCTTTCCCTGTCCATCCATCCACATTTATATTCATAACTCTTTTAGTTACGCGCATTTCATCCCTCCTCTTCACATGAACATACCAAGGTTAGCCATTTGATGACTTCCAATCCAAAAAACGGATTATTTTCGTACTCTCAATCGGAGCTTTAGAAACAATACTAATGTCATAACATAAGGATTTAGTGATCCTCATACCACCCCTCGAATGTAGCGATCTTATCAATAAGGATATCAGTTGCAATCAGTCGAATACAATAACTTAATCGGCTCTATTAACTACATATGTATTACTATGTCTCCACTAAGACGGAATACATTATTAATATCATATTGATACGTCATCGATATGTGTTGTAAACTGGCAATGTAAATTGCATTTAATTATTAACTTTAACTTTAGTTTTTTTTTTTATGTTTGCAACACTACTTCTAAGCTCGGTTCCGTTTTCTGTTATTGACTTTTGATCCCAAGCGTATACAAATAGGTATCAAGTAATAAACTTTTACTTAATATTACCAGCATCTTTTCTTTAATCTCTTCAATATTGTCCCACTAATGACTTAAATGTCATTGCCATTTTCGCACTTAATAAAGATTAATACAAAGCATAAATCTACGCTTTTTTCCATGGGAGACATGGCGGTAGGTAGAAACTATATAAAATTGTTTTTTCTTTTAAAAATTAAAAAAAATGTTACAAATTAGCGTTTTCCTTAAGCTTGCGTTACCTTCCCAGAATTTGATCCTTGGTAGCGACACTTTTGGATGGCGATTGATTTAAAAAAACCCTGTTCATAATACAGTTTTTTTTTTAATCACTCTGTTCTATTCCTGGCCAGTAATATCGATTTAAAAAAACACCAATGATTCATTTTAGTTTTCATCAGAATCGGGCTCGAGACTCCTTTCAGTGTTTTTCGCTAATCCTCATAGTTTGAAATTAGCCCAACCACGCAAACTTTAAAAATTCAGTCTGTATATTTATATCAATTTTACTCTCATGGGTATTTCCTAGAAAATTGGAAATCCAGACTTTTTAGCTCACTTAGCAAAAATCTACGTATCCTCTTTATTATGCAACTCTTAGTGAAAAACAAAATGACTGGTAAAATTCATAAACCTCAACAGAAAGCGGACAGGCCAGACACGTCTAATTTGGCCGGACATGCATCCGAAAAGCCTAACAATATCCGCCTTTATGTGGACGCCTGGCCACCCTAGTTAGCCAGTGGTCTGCATTTGGCACACGTGATTGTTCGAAATCCTAAGCAAAATTATCATTAGACCTAATGTCTGATGGTACATGTACTAACCTTGCACCATCTATACCTCTCATGGGCGTGCAGTAGGCTAGGCCAGCCCATACATAATGCCCAAAAAAAACTCACCACTTTATTCAGAGTTGAAATCACGATACTGACGATGCAAATTTTCGAAAGTGGACGAAATTTTTTTTTGGGCATTATGTTTGGGCTGGCCTACCCTTACTGAAGCCTACACGCAAAGTCAAAGTCAAAACGTTTATTTCAATTAGGCCATTAAACGGCACTTTTGAACGTCATCATTTACAGTTCAGTAAAATAATAGTATTACATTAATAAAGCGACTCTACTGTTCATTCGGAAAGTACGGACAAGAAACTCCATGATACCTCGCGCATGATAAAAAAAACAAAAATTCATCTTCTTACTTTCCTAAACACACGTCCAAAACCACAATTTAAAACGTCACCGCCTTTTGTTTCGTCACAGTTACACAAAAGACCCAAATTCAAAGTCACAAATGTGACTAAAGACTTCTACAAAGTATCAGACAGACGAAACTAAACACATAAAGTTACTAGGTAAATAAATACACACTTGAAAACTGTCACACATTAGGTATAAGTGCCGGTGGACAAAGTACATTAAGTGACAAGACACATTTTTGCATGAATACTCTCTGGACTCCCCAGTTTGGGTATTTGTTTTGGCCGAGAAATAATATCAACGTAAATGTGTTTTGTGTGAGTTTGTTTTAAGTAGTCGTTGGGTGTTTTGTTTTTGGGAACGTTGCGTGTTTCTTGCGTTTTTTTATCATTTTTCTTGTCTTGTTCATTGCCCAGTTTAAAAATATGCAGAAGAATTAAATCAATGTAGAAAATAGGGGAAAGTGCAGGAGCATCTCCATGGATGTCTTGAAAACATAACGTGGTCACAACCCACAGAATTAGGCTATCGATGTGTCACCGGAAAATTACAAGCGCCGTAAGATTGTCAAATATCGCGTGAAATTTTATCTTATTAAGACAAGGATATATTGGAAAGTGTTGAATTTGCATAGGATTTCTTGTATATGTTACCGGAAAATTACAGACTCCGTAAGATTATAATAAGTCTTTATAAGGTTATAATTTCTCGATATATTATGAAAAAATCGTTTTGTATCTATTCAGACCCATCCAATTCAATACTTTCTAATATATATATGTGTCTTAATAAGAAAAAAAATGTTTACAATTTTACGCGATATTTTACAATTTTACGGCGTAATAAATATATCGTGAAATTAATAAAGATTCATTACAATCTTACGGAGTCTGCAATTTTCCGGTGGCAGATGCAAGGAATGACTTGTATTGATTAGTTTGATGCTAACTTTTCCATTTGAAATTTATTAATTGTTTAAAATGGCAATTCTTAAAGTTCTTACTGTATATCAAAATAACTTATAAAACAGTGACAAATTAGCTTATGTGTATGTTTTTGTGCGCATGTGTGAATCTGAAAGGGTAACAATAAAAATGGATTTATCAATCAAGTTAAAAATCGAACTCATGTTAAAAATCACCGACAGACTGCTTCAAATCACAACCTCACTAGCAACCCACATCGAAATAAATCCACAACCAAGATTAAGCCGTCACAAGATGGTTCTTGAGCTAGTAGTACTTGAGCTAGTACTCACATCAAAGCGATTCTTCTACACAATGCCACTTAACATAATATTGCGATATTAATCGGATCAGAGCTTCATGTAATTACAAAACGTTCGTTATACACCTGTGTTCGGCCATTAGTATACAACATGGTGAATGGGAATTGTAATCAATCGGCCTTACAATGGGGACCCGGCTACACAGTGGACAATGAGGGGGGATGACGGACATCGTGATTGGCGAATTTCGGTGAGCCTCGATTACTGTAAGATGGGAAGAGTGTAAAGTTCGTTTAGAAATGTTGTTGCTGTAGATGCTGTGTAACATGTATATTTGAGTAGATATTATTAGAGCTAGCTATCTATCAAATGTGCTTTGTTCCCATCGTTTTTTTGTAACTTTTATGCATTCTATTAACACAATCTTTAAATTGTATACAGGTTAAGGGAATTATTTATGGGTCTTTGTAACCTGAAAATAAGTGGTTTATTATTATTATTATAATGAGTGCAAGAAAGAGTATTCAACTCATTTTTTTTTTGTCTTATTGTATCTTTTTAATGTACACAAAATGTACAGAGGCGGACAGTCTTGCTTCTATTTTAATAACTGAGCATTAAAACTCTTTCTTACAAGCGAACTGTACCTACTTAAAAATAACAGCAAATCTCCTTTACTATCCATGAGAAATGGCAAAATAGCGACACACGAATGATAAATCTTAAAATACCTACATTTCTCCAATCACACACACCCACACACCATCAGACACACCCTCACACACACACACAAACACACAAACACACACACACACACATCACATCACATATAAAATACATACTTTTGTAAATTAAATTAGTTTATTATCCTCAATAGATCAGGTAGATCGACACAGTCCACTATTATACTTATAGCATCTCATTTAAAGCTGGATCACTGTCTCTCAAGATACAGGTAACCTAGTTTGAGAGGCAGGGTTTCCCATATTGTAAACAGATTACAGTTCTTAGATTTGGATTGCATTGTGTTTCTACCAAAGTGCATTTAAGTTGTCTTTAGATAAAACATGTCTCAATCTGTATTTTATGAAATAAATTATTATTCTCTTTATTCATATCACTTACATACTAATTTATATTTTTAAATATTTCTTAAAAAACACACACACACATTAAAAAAAAAACATTTAAAAATATAAAAAGCAGTAGTCCGCCGGTGTCGGGAGCAAGGTCCAAGCTACCGGTGGTTAGGGCTCCAGAGAAAGGAACCTCCTCACAATACGAGCCGTATCGAGGAGTACTGCCTTCTGTATCAGGCCCTTTATCCAACCGCGTAACGCCAGCTTCGACAGATGGTCGTCGAAGCTTTTGGCCATCAGGCCATTGGCCGTAACGACAATCGGCACAATGACAGCCGAGTCCACATTCCACATGTCGACAACCTCGTGTGCTAAGTCGAGATACTTGATTTGCTTCTCTTTCTCAGCCTTCACGAGGTTCTCGTCATGCGGGATGGTAACATCGATTATCATTGTGCGGCGCGCTAATCGGTCTATCACCACTATGTCAGGCTTATTGGCAACAATAGTCCTATCAGTGATGATAGACCGATCGCAGTACAACGTGACATGGTCATTTTCGAGAACTGGGTCGGGCACATACTTGTAATACGGTACTTCGGAATCTACAAGTTTATATTTTAAAGCAAGTTGCTGGTGGATAATCCTGGCCACTTGGTTATGCCTGTGCAAGTACTCGCCGTTAGCAAGACGAGAACAACCAGAGATAATATGTCTGATGGACTCACCCGGACAGTGGCATGCCCGACACACGTCAACCGTCCCGTCCTTCATAATATGCTTATTATTATTATTATTATCTTCTTTAATCTTTCAGATTTCAACCAACTTACTGTTTTTGATGAACAGTAGGTACAGCAGTGCGATTCTGTAAACATCACACCGTGTAAGCTTAGGTGAAGTGAGCTGTCTATCCATTCAAATAAGATGCAATGACAGTGACATGAAGTGAAATTCATGATCAATCCACCTAAGTTGACAGAATAGACCCGCAGGTGTACCTACTGGAACTAAGATAACAACAGTACCTACCTACTGTTAAAACAATAAACGAAGTACATAAATTAATCACGACAGCCAAACATCACAAATTCAACAGCAAACAATAAACACTTATCGAGTAATTAAATAAATAAAATCGTAACCGATACTTGAAAATTAATAACCATTATGACGTCATTACGCATACGATCTTAATTAAAATGTTGAAATTATCTGAAAACTATGCTGTGTGTCAATTAGTTTAATTGTATATCGACTATTACACTAACAAGGGAAGGTCGGATGTCGAATTGTCAGTAATGCGAGTGTATTTATTGGTGCACCGCCGTGCTGTGTACTTTTTGTTCATGGTTATTTTGTCATTATCATCATATGAGCCGAAATACGTCCACTGCTGGACATAGGCCTCCCCCAAATGGTGAGGGTGTGCCATAATCGCCACGCTTGGCAGGCAGTTGGCGATCGCAGTGTAGCTGTTGCAATGCACAGAGAATGCTGCTGCCCATTATCTGGTGAGTCCCTTAGTCGCCTCTTACGACACCCACGGGAAGTGATGGGATAATGCTATTCTTTTACGTCCGTAAAAACCATACAGAACACGTCCAACGCCATATAAAACGAAATATTACGTGCAGCTCCACATTTTCTTGTTCTTTTCCCATTATTATACCTTATTTTGGAGTGGCCGCTATGTCTTCTTCTAGGTATAGTTATTTCTCTATTAGTCGCCTTCTCAAAAGTTCATCTCAAACTGTTCAATAAATTTTAGCCCGCATAACTAGGCAAATGTAGGGAACAGCTGTTTTATTTTTTCTTTTCGGGAGTGTATTTTTGCATAAGTCATGACTTTGATTGATACATGATGCTCGGAAAAAGATTTACTGGTCTTTGAAAAATAACCCTGTATACTAAATTCTTAGTTTACCAACACGCATAGGTATTGGTAAACCAATACATACCTCATAGCATCACTTTGTGATAAATATTAAGCCTCTGCAGTACAAAGCCCCGTTCAGACAGATTTCCTTTGTCAGAAATTGGCAATCCCGAATGCACTGTGCTGCTAATTTGATATATGGAATTTCCAAGAATTTTAGTTCAGCAATGATCATCAAAGGCACAAATCATTTTAACAATTTCATGGAACATTATCCTAGCCATCAAACATGGGAGCATGGCATATATTCCAATGTATAATAGATAAATATACCCATGAATATAGGAATGTGCACAACGCATGGAATCGACCGACTCTGTCTTTGATGGACATTTAGCTATCCTACTAATATTATAAATGCGAAAGTTTGTATGGACGGATGGATGGATGGATGTTTATTACTCTTTCACGCAAAAACTACTGAATGGATTTTGATGAAATTTGGCAGAGTGGTAGATTATAATCTGAAATAACACATAGAATACTTTTTATTCCTGGAATATGTGTCCCTTGGGATAATTATCGACAATCACGCGGGCGGAGCCGCGGGCGGCAACTAGTTATATAATATTAGCTTTTGCCCGCGACTTCGTAAGTGCATATCCCGTACTCGTGGGAATTCCGAGAAATCCTCTCTTAGTGCTCCTTTACGACATGTAAGGAAGCTACATGCCAAATTTTAGCTTTCTACGACCAGTAGTTTCGGCTGTGCGTTGTATGTCAGTCACTCAGTCAGTCATTAACGGAATAATTTTATTTATTAGGATATATTGAAGATATTTAATGACACATGGCATTAAATCACGCCAGTTGTCCTTGATAAGTTAGGCAGAGGTTTTTTATTCTTCCTCATCTTTCAACTCCTGCTGATACTGAGAAATTCCAGATGGAAAAAAAACTCAACAACACTTTTCCCGACCCACCAGAACCGAACCCAGGAAAAGTCCTGGGTTATAAGCGCTATTACTGAGTATAAAGATACTCAGCAATAGCGCTTGCAGCCACTACACCAACTAAAGAGGCAGGTTAACTGTTACAGTTTAGCAAAAGTTATTGAATAAGACAGGTACAACTTCGACATTTCAAAAATGTATCTCAAAATACTTCCCGCTGTCCCAAAATGTCACGCTAAGAAAATAAAAACATAAATCTTATAAAATTAACGAACCGACAAATTCCCATCTTCGATCATCGGTACCGACTTCATAACTCATCCGATTGAGCGGTGGCTTAAAAACAGCCGGCTTAATGTCACATTTTTCCATTAACCGACATCATGTCAACTGCTGGATAAATCGGCGACCTGTTGCCGAACGTTGCCGAACGTATGTCGAAGACTGAAAGCCAGGCAATGCAAATTGTTCTTCAGTTTACTTACTCCGCGCCGTACTTCGCAAGCTTCTTTCTTTTGTGTTATTTAAAACTGTTGATGGCTTTCTTTTACTTATTTTTCAAGTTTATTTTGTTCAGGTTTTGTCGATTTAAGAACCCAGTGGAGTTTTGTGAGTTTATGTGAAAATAAATTGAACTTATTGTACCAATTTTATAATCGCTTTTATAACATAAGCCCACGTTTTGAACGAAATAAAAAAGGGATTTTATTTTCGTTATGAAAAGGCACATTTTAGGATTATCAAAAGAGAATAATGTTCGTTGCTTATTATCAGTGGCCGTATTTTTTTTTCAAGATACGGGTAAAATTTCAATAAGTATCTTCAAAACTCATCAAGTTTTTTTGTCATTAGGTACACTTTGCTTACGTAAATTCGTCCCTCACTCTTTACTTATTTACACAACATTAACAAAAGGTACAAACATAAGAAGAGAACAAAGCATCGATATTAAAGAGCTTTATTTCTTCGCTGAAAGGTAGATAGGAGCCATCGAAAACATGGAATAATACTTATTATGGCGTAGCGGTCACAATAGCGGGCGGCCGTCTGTTACACCGATGCGCCTACGAGAATACGCGTAGCGTCGTAGCGCTGCTACGAGTTTGCATTTGTACGGCTATAAAAAAATAAGTGGTACATTAATATTCATTTATCCATTTTAAGATTAAATGTAACTAACTTTTGTCCACAGCTTCGCCCACGTTAATACAGCTTATCGCCTAATAAAGTATCCTATCCGTGTCCAGGGTCTTATCTATTTCTGTAAAAAAATATCATCATAACCGGTTCAGCGATTTAGTCGTGAAAGCATAACAAACAAACTCGCTTTCGCATTTATAATATCAGTTAGGAGGTAGGCTGTATGAGATGAATTACATTTTGAATTGTGAAATATTTTATGGTATCGCCTTGATATTTATAAGAATCGAATTGCGCATTAATTAGTCACTTACCCAATCCTTAATTACATTTATTTTCAGTGTTTTCTCTGAAAATAAGAGTGGAAGATAATACATTTAAGGTGGCCTTACTTTATAATTTAGCAGTCTGTCCAAAAAGGCGCAAAACCCATCTCGTATTACTGGGAGGCGTTTGTTACTCCCCTCTCAAGAAGGAAAAGTAAGAGAGAGGGATACGCGCATAGATGTAATTAAAATTAATTATTCATGTATAAATTGAACGAGTGGTTCCTTGGAAATGGATCAAATTCTTCCTACTGTTTATTCCTTCTCGAATTTAGGAGTAGGTGGAGTGATTCCATTCGATAAACGACCAACTTATATGGTCATGATTCGATATTTTCTGTGTATGCTAAATAACACGAAAAATGTAGTCATGCTATGAATAATTTTTGTGATAAATTGAAAACAGGAGAGATTATTGAAATATTAACTAGCTAATTATCAAGAATAGATATTACCGACCTCTTCCGTAAGCTCTATGAATAGTACCTAACGCGAAATAAGGAAAATGAATTCTTAGAAAACAATCGGTCGTTTAATTATTTTTTTTTTAACGACTGCCTTTCCCAAAACCCAGAATAATGGCGTGAACTAGAAGAGCGCCAAAGCTCGAGTCCTGAAACCGAAATCATTCACGAAAATAGATATATATATATATTTTTTTAAAATTTTTCGATTATCTCTACAGCCAACTACATCTTTATCGCATAACTTCATTTTGTTACATGACGGTGTAACGTCAGCCTGACTTTGTCAGGCCCAATTACGCGCGTAGTTGGTGGAGATCACTTCATCATTCGTTCCCGTAGCGCATAATAGATATTGCCGACATTATATGAGTTTCTGTAATTCACTAACAGGCTGCTCTATTACTTTTCCAAGCACAGGTGCATCGGAAAATAGGATTCACGTCTTTGTAAGACGCAGGCTTTTGAGACGGCTTCGGTACATCATTTATGAAGTTCTTATTACCTATTTAAAATGTAGTCGTAAATCGCATTTATATCAGTTTTAACCCGACCGCTCCAGGGTAATGTTTTTGCGGGGAGTTCTTGACTTAACGATTCATTTACAGTAAGATCTCATCACACAATGCAAACAGTGTGATTGAAATAATGTTTGGCATATTATGTTCTGAACATTTTTTAAAGATAAAATTTGCCTTTGACTATTAACTATTTAGGAAAAGAAAACCCACTGGCCACACTTTTTTGATAAAATTAACAATAAATACAGCTAAAATAAATGTTTGTCTTAATATCCTGCTTTGTTGGATATTAAGACAAACATTTATTTTAGCTGTATTTATTGTTAATTTTATACATAACTATAGTTCATATTCTTCAAGAAAAAGTTTAAGTTCGTCTCGCTTTTCCAAACTACCAAACATGGTGTTTTTGTTAACTACCTATGTGAGTTTAGCTGAAACTAAATGACTCAACTATTTTAACAGATATGCGATAAATAGGTTAGTTATATGTATGTGTCTTCGTACCTCGGAAAGCTGTTGGTCCCGGTTGCCATTTGTATATCATTGACATCTTCATGGGTAGTCAGAAGCCAAGAAATCAGGTACTAGTCTTGCCAAGAGGTATCTAATCGTGTTACCCAGTTAGAGGGTTGTAGATTTCAGATAGGCAGAGATCATCTGCCTAGCCTTTTCCCAACTATATTGGGGTCAAACCTGATTCAGCTGAATACCAATATTTTACGTAGAGCGGCTGCCTACCAGACCTCCACAACCCATTAAATGGGTATTACGGTACCTCCTGGTAAGACTGGTGTCAGATTTTCTGGCTTCTGACAATCCGTTACGACTGCCAATGATCTACAAATGACAGCCGAGACCAACGGCTTTAAGTGCTTTCCGAGGCACGGAGGAGAATCAGTATGTTAAGATGGTCACCCATCCACAAACCGACCTCGGCAAGCGTTGCTTAACCTTGAAGATCGACCCGTGCGGCTGTTATTATTTAGCAACGAGCTCCAGAGTCAGATAGGTAGACGCTCCATTTAAAATACTGGTACTCACTTGCATCCGGTTTGACTGGAAGTCGACCCCAATATAGTGTAGCGGCATCAATGAAAAACAAAGAAGCGAAATTTTGTGCGGCAACAAAAATAACCGCAACGCCATCTATCCTGTCAGCGATGAATTACCAACGAAATCCTGCATCAGGCAAGCAAAGTTCTCCGTGCGATTTAAACATGTACAACAGTCCGAAAATCAAATATCGGGCAGTTGCCTACCAGACACAACAACCATCTGGTAGGAGGATACTCCCTTTTCAGTGGAGGTATGCGGGACTTTACTCTCTGTACCTCTATAATAGTTAAAAAAGGTTAGGTTGAATGATAAATAAGTGTGGCCAAAAGTAAGCTTACAGTCGATTACCTCTATTATTGCTTGAATATCGTTCATCTACACTTCTACACTAATATTATAAAGAGACTAGTTTTGCCTGCAACTACGCGCATATCCCGTATTTTTCCGTTCCCATATAGCCTTCCTCATGAATGTGGCTATCACATACTAACGAAATTTTCCAAATCCGACTGGTTGGTCCAGAGATTAGCGCGTTCAAACAAACAAATTCTTCAGCTTTATAGATCGGTATTTTTTTATGTTTGTCTGTTTGTTTATAATGCTTTCACCAGTAGAAAGCTCTATTATCACTGAATAACATAGGCTATTTTTATATATATAAAGCGGACAAAGTCGTGAGCGTGATCATAATATAGATTCAATATCTAGTTAAAATTTTCCAATAAACAACAGTATGTAAACATAACAGAAGTACTGCCACTAAAATATTTATTAGTATTGCCCCGCTATCCATAAGGCGGAACCCACAACTTGTCAATAAGGGACACAGAAAATTGACATTTCCAAAGCTCCCAATATTTGTGACAGGATGTTATGAATATTGGATACTGAAACTTCATCTGTTTATTTACTGAAAGTCCGTTACAGGGTTTTTGGTTTGGAATATACATAATGGATATTAATTTCAACATTCAAATTACATTTTCTCATTTTAGAGTTCCGTATGTTCGAATTAAAAAACGGAAACCTTATGGGATCACTCGTGTGTCTGTCCGTCTGTCACAGTTGATTTTCACGGAATCAACTGTATGGATTCAGTAAATATATGTAAGCCGGCCTGTTCTTAAGCCTTATTTTCTTTAACCTTTTGAAGGCCAGAACAGAAACGCATCGGCGTGCACCCAACGCCAAGCCACAAATTCGCCGTACTTTTTGTCACGCATTTGTGACGTTTGGCATACAAGGCACGCGCTTGCTTGTCATGTATACGTGACAATGGCGTTCAAAAGGTTAAGATAGGCAATATAGCTACAAAAGAGAGCTAAGGCACCTGGCAACATAAAGCCAATTTTAAATTCCAAAATTTAACTTCTCAACACGCTTAAATTCTATTCAACTGTCACTTGACAACCAACGATAAAGGATGAGAACCGCCAGCCAAATCACAATAGCAAACATGACTTACGATAGAAGGATTGAGACATAGATGATCCAAAAACCTTCATCATCATGATCGTTTCAGTAGCCCACTGCTGAACATAGGCCTCCCGCAAGCGTCGCCACATCTATCGATCCATATTTCTCCCAACCAGCAGATCTAGGGACATAAAATCCTCTTCCGTGAACCATTCACGCGTAAATCCACTACTAATTACAACCCACCTTAACCAGCAAATACATAACATCATAAAACCAACATTCTTAATTAAAACAAGATCCCTATAAAGCCACAAATCTGTGTTCTTACCGTAAACAAAACTTGTAAGTAAGAAGGGAACCCCATCTAAGATATTAGCAATCCTTTTTAAGTTACATTCGAGTCTGACAAATGAATATTTAGCTGAAGGGAGCAGGTGGCTTGTTGGGTCTCCCGAGGATACATAAATCAGGATAGTACGTATACAATGGGTACTTGGTCTACCTGGTACTTACTTGCTTTGGTGATGATCACCCAAGTTTTTGATACAGTGTTTTTCGTTTGTGGCGAAAGAGAATTGGGTCATGTTGTCGCGTTTTGAGATGTTTGTTTGGTTTATAAGTAAGTAGGTAGTGTTAGGATGGCTCGGTCACCAATAACTTATTCACACCTATATTTTGCAAACTAGTCTTTTGGGCACACTTCCAGTCGACAGCGATGCGGACGAATTTTTTGAAGACATTTTAGGGTTTACTTTAAGTGCACATACAACGTGTAACAGTGTTTATTCTGTAATATCTTTAATACCTTTTTAGGTGTCATTGTAGTCATAATTATGAAACACTTTTAAAAAAATGTCAGCTGTTCAGTACATTTTGTCGAGTATGCGCACAGAAACGTATGGGGGAGTCGATTTATTTTCGCGATATTAGTGTTGGTACCATAGTAAAAGTTGTTCATAATAAGAGAACCCCTTAAGAGGTATTACGTTTATATGTAGTATTTAAAATATAATATGCACATCTTTACAAATATAAACAACAAAAGTCTTTCACAAAATAAATATTTAATGATGTAAGTAAGATTATTTTTGTGTCTGAGTCAATTACTGGCTCACATGATTTTTACATGAAATACAAAGTTCATTGCTCATTTTATTTCCCATTCCACGAACACACTCATAATTGAGACCTTTACAATAAAAACTAGAACAGAGATCAAATAAATTACCTCATTTTAATATTCTAACAGACGAGATCAAATACGAGCAAATTACCTTAATTAAAATGTTAATAAAACAGTAGGAATATGATACAAAGCAATTAGCTCTATTTAACTAATAAAAGCAAAACAACTTCGAATAGCTCAGGATCTGCATGGAGCTGAAACTCTCAGTATAAAACTAAATGTAAATACTGAAGTTTTATCTGTTAAAACATTTATAAAGGGCTGTAATATCTAATCTCACGCACACACACACTCACATGTGTTGAAGTTGTACACATACAATATGTATAGAAGTAAGTACGTAAGTAAACTGATCTGTGTGAAGCAGGTAGAAAGCGTAGGACAAACCACTAAAAGAACACGTTACTTGCCGGGACACATCAAGACACTTAGGGGTGGGACGGCAATGTATCGATAGATGGCTTAAAAGATAGCATTTTTGGTAACCTCGATAAAAATACTTTAGTAAAGTAGTTAACAATCAGTTATATGGACGTTATAAATGAATTACCTAAATAATGGCGAGACGATTTGGACTTGTTCCCGACAAATTGCTTAGAGAAAACAATATTAAAGTTAGCTGGAAAAATATGGAGAGACCTTTGACAAGCAGTAAGACAACATAAGCTAATTAAAACACATTTAAAAAACGTAAAATAAAGTAAATTTAAAATAAAACAATGACTACTCACTTAAAGTACCTACATACGTATATAGATTTAATGTCAAATTAAAAAATAACACTGTTTAGACAACACTAACCACCCAATTATTCAATCAATTCAGCTTATTGGAGTCTATTACCTAATGTAGGACTCTCCGTAGTTTTGGCAAAAAACCCAGTTCAGTCCAACCACATCAGTCCGTCTTCAAATTTTTACTACTACGGAATCTGTATCCAGAAACTTTCTCACCCCTTCCTATCGTAGACGGAGACGTAGCTTGGCACATCCCTAGCGGGGCGGGGCGGGAAACGGGCGGACGATTAGCCGTGGTGTTTCTCTGGCCGCGCCGCCTTGGAAATAGAAAATAAAGGCGCCGTGACACGGCCGTAGGTGCGTTCACTCTAGCGAGTTTACTTGCCAGTAGTTTGAGTATGTTGAAGAGAGTGTATTCTGAAGTTTAGTAGCATATAAGATAAGTTTACTGAGACGTGCATACTAAGGTAAAGTTATCACAAACAATAACTTTATCATTATCTGGAAAGAAATACATTTCTGAATAAAAATGTATCTTCAAAATTGATAGCCATAAAAAAACCGGCCAAGTGCGTGTTGGGCCACGCGCAGTGAAGGGTTCCGTAGTTGCTCGTCCCGCAAAACCATGGCTAAATAATCAGTACGAATTTCACTGTTAGAATACAAAGTTACAAGTGCATGTAGTTGTAGGTCATATTTTATGGAATTATTACGAAGTTTTCACTTATCCAGTTTCATTTTATAAGTTGGTCGACTTTTACTCATTAACTTTTTGAGCTTAGTTAGCAGTGATAGTTTTCCTTTCAAATTCGTTAAAATTATATGCTAGGTACTACCATTCACGTTTCCAAAAACAACCGTTTAGCTGGCAGAGGGGAAACTTGACTCTAACAAAAATTAGCACTTTGTACGATGTGCGATATCAAAAAGTGTAAGTTAAGTTTAGTTTTAGATAAGTATAAATTAGTTTAAATCAGAACCAGTCCTATTTCCAAACGTTTTCCCAACAACATAAACAAACATAGCTATTTACTAAACTAACATAATTAAAGCTCATGTTTATGTAGATAATATGTCATGTCAAATTAGTTTTAGAGTAAATTAGGTAATGTGTCCGCAATTAAGCTAAATACTTGATGGGCTGTATTGATTCGCAATCAAATTGATTTATTAATGTGTTTCGCACATTTACACATTCACTTCGAAAGATACGACGCAATACATAAATATAGACATCAAGTTGTCAGTGTGTTTAACACGCAAGACTAGTTTTTCAGGACAACCAAAAAGTTGTTTTTTTTACCTTGCTTGGCGTGTTTTACCACATAACTCAATCATGTGTTACATTTGGTGTAATTTTAAATATATTATATTCTTTAAAGCAAGAGTTAGTTAAGTATTAAGTTCGCACTAAAACTCAATAATTTTATGTTTACAGCACGATATAGTTAAGTATGATAACATTGCAATCGCTAACGTATTATCGAACAATTTTGAACGTATTTTACAATGTCATTTCCTTTCCATTGTAAAACTTAATAGTAAGTAGTATGAGGAAACTGATAAGTGATAGGCAAAATTGCTGCCTTGGTATTGAAATAACGTCAGACCTTAATAGAAACACAAAATCATTTTTTTACATGACAACTTCATACAATACAAATGTACCTTTGTATTGTATGAAGTTGTCATTTCAAAAAGTACTATTTCTAAAGGCATACTATTAAAACCTATCTGCAAACAAATTGAAAAGCAACCAAACACAAATCAGGCGCCAGTAACTCGCCTCTCCCGACTCGCCCGTCCAAACGCACCCGCCTTGTCCATAGACGATACAAGTTAAACGCGTGGTCGTCGGCTCGAACGTGACCGCTTTACGTATTTATGCAGATGTACCACCACTGTCCCACCCCTGTCCCACCCCTGCCAAGAATTCAACTAACGTCCCAATGTCCCAAATAAGGGACACACTTATTATTGGTGGGAATAAGACAAGGCTTAGCAAACATTAGGATTTGGACAACGAAGAATAAAGACGGGGATTAGTCGGATAAAGTTGTGATAAGTTCTGTTTTGTGACGTGTGGGCTGGACCTTAGGTGGTAATGTGAAAGTATGTCTTAGGTGTGTGTCTGGGGAAGGTTCCATTTGGTCATCTGATATGAAAGGGTGCTTAGTGAATGAGATTACTGAATAGGATTTGAGTTTATAGTGCTTCTAATCTTCTCACCGCAAGTCACCACCTGAAGGTAGGTATGGCTACAACTAACCATATGTGATACCAAATGTAACCTTACGGTTCCCGCAGACTGGTGAAACACGAATTCTACGACTCAGATCAAAATCTTCAATAAGGCGTTGTTGCATTTTCGAATCGCGCCTGTCTGAGGTGGCCTTGAGCACTATACTGACCTAAATTAGCTAATGACTGAATCCGACATCGTAACCTAAGTTTAACACAACATTTAACTTATCTATTTATAAACAACATAACTAAAACAACCAAATTACCCAAAACTATCCAGAATGAAGGCCAAATATCAAATAGTTCGTAATAAGAAAAGGTTATGAATAGACAATAGAGCAATTTATTTGTCCCTCTCGGGCTTTTTGTCTCTGGCACTCAACTGCCATAATATTCATAGAGAAAAATCATAGTTTATGACGCACAATCTTTTCCTATGAAAGCTTCTTATAAGGGGAGAGCCACATTAATATTACTCACATACTAGGATAAATTCTGGTTCTTAGTATTGAATAAATGTACTAAGTAGTTACTGGAAGTGCTGTTTGTGGGTTAAGCAAAATAAGGTTAAGTTTCAAGATTTTAGGAACTTGAAAGGTTTTCAAGATACGTCTCAAGATTTCAAAAAACTAGAGTATATTTTGTATTTTTTTACAACCTTTTTGATACCAAATTCAAATTATATATAGATATTTAAGTAAAAATATATAATAGGTTACTTCTAGGCGTGCTCCATCGTCAATCTCATACGTCAGGTGATATTGTTGTAAAACGCGAGTATCCATTGTAATAAAACATATCTAATAATTTAGTTTTCGAAAGTTATTGTTACAATACATTAGGAAAAGGTTTTTATACAAAAAGCAACCATTATTTTATAAATGACTCCGGAATAATTGGTGTAGCACAGTAGGACTTTTTTTTCATTTCATTTAAACATGGCGGCTTGGCATGTTTAACTTGGTAATGAAACTATGAATAATAAGTTACACTAAAAGTTCGTAAATATACGTCTTTAATTAAAGAAGGCAAACTAATTATGAAGTTCCATGGCCACTAAACAATTGTAAAGCAATTTAAGTTTTCATTAATTAAACTTTAATTGCTGAAGAATTTTTGATGCAGGGGTGGAATATGAAAAATGTTTTCCGTAGCGCAGACCAGATTGGCGATCGCAACGCGACTGCTGAGCGTGGGGTCCTGGATTCAATCGTGCTGTGTTACACGGTTTTTCACGAAATACATAACATATAGTACTATCAGCCCAAACAAGTCGGTAGAAATCATTAAATAAACGAACTTCATGTAATCGTTCTTTCGACTAATAAGTTCTTAGGGCGAACGTTCTTTTGGCAAAAGTGAAATTCAAGCAATTGTGACGCACTCATGTTAAGGTCTTAATTGTGGAAATCATTAGCAGTCTGGAGGTTAGATGTGTGCCCTTGCCTGTCCTTGTGTGTGGGAATATGATAGGCTCGCCCTAAAACATGATATTCAGAAATAACTGGCAGAATTTAGTTGTTTACCCGTCTGGGGAGCACCCACAGACATGACTTTATTTTTAGAAGTATCTCAAACCATTAACAGCAATACATCAAAGAAGCAGCTCCTCTAAAAATCAATCATCGAACCCAACTCCTGCTTATCTTACATCGACTTAAGTCCTAAAACGTCTCAACGGACCCAATTCACATTCGGACAAGACCCCCGTCACATGATTTTGAAAAGGGAAAAGCCAAAGAATTAGGCTCGAGTGATTTGGAAAAGCATTAAGAGTTACTAAATCAGACGTTCAACGTTCATCGTTCACCGTTCACCTGTTGGCTGCTAGCCTAATATTGAACGAATGAATCAATCATTCAATGAACAAGAAACGATTTGTCAGGGCCTTCTTTGAGTGATGATCGTTAGGTGTGTCTTTATATGGTGCTCGGTGTTAGTTGGGTGTGAATGATATGGGTGGTGGAAGGATTTAGTATTTGCTAGGCAACCATAGGTTTTCATCTTTCATCAAAATCACGTAGAAATACACTTATCGCTTGAGGGAAATGCAGGCAAGCAAACAAAGATAGATGTGCCAATGAGGCTGCAGATGCAAGGAGTCTTGCAAAAGTATTTGCTGTCTAATTCTAACTTGAAAAAACGCTAAGTCCATGTTCATCATTTCAGCCGAAAGACGTTCACAGCTGGACATAGGGAAGCCCAAATACTTTTGCAAAAACTACCTAGTTAGAGACCTACCTTACCTTCCTAGATAGATAGATATACGTCTCTACAAATTCCAATTAGTGTTTAAAAATAATGGGGTGTACCAATGGGCGGCCTTGTCACTAAAATCGATCTTTAACAGACAATCTTGAAATCAATTAATTTAGTTTTTAGAATGAAAAAATAAAGGCCACATTATGGATTTGGTGTTCAGTTATTCACTTGAAACATAGGACAACTGTGTAACAATAATAATAATAGTTTATTGGGTCATAAAAAGTGTAACAATATTCTAGTGAGACACTGGATCCCGCACTAGGATACCCTGTGTCGCAGGATCCAGTATCTTTCGACAGATAATGTGAATTATAAAATGTAGGTTAACAAATGCGACTGTTTAATATAATTCACTAAAATTAAGACCAAAAGGTAACCATAAGTATGCGTCTATGCGATGAGTTTATGTACGACTACGTGATGAGTGTAAGTGTGTATGTGAAGAGTACAGTCTCCTAAAGTAGGCACTTTTATGTTAATAATGAATAAAGTCACGTAAGCAACAAATAATCCACATGACTAAAACAAGACCAACTCCACATTAGGTATAACTTACACAAAACACACGAAACATACATAAAGCTTTTCCTTTGTCCTTTTCAAAGGACACTTTTGTTTCGTAAACAAACCTCGATTATCCGCAGATTTGCCACAAAAATGATAAGTAAATAACAATATTTTAGGCAAACAACTTATATATCCCGGAGCTAACATTGTGGGGAGCCCACGGGCCCTCTTTTGTGAGGAGAGGTGCCTACCTCTTACAGTTCGTTAGGTACCTTGGACCATCTGTTATTTTTGCCCGTTACATATTTTAATGCTCCCGAAGGTTTCCCCTCAACCGTTTCCAAGCCATTGGACGACTTAAACGTAACATTTAAATGCAATCTTGAGCTCTGATCTGCAGTTTTTACTTTTACAGATTCAGTGGCTGGTCGACATGGTGGTGATTTTAATTTTAATTGAGACTGATGGAGCGATGCTATCTTAATAGATGTGGGGAAAGATGCTGTTCAGTTTGAATGCATCATACGTGATTGTTGAAGGAGATAAACACTAACTTTTAATTTATTTTTATGAGTTAGTCAGTTATTCAAAGTACTTATTAGCTGAGCATTCAATCTGCGTCGGCTTCCAGTCTAACCGGATACTCGACCAACAGGCCAGTCAACGTTATTTCATGTAAAATACTAGTACTTAGTTTACACTAGTATTTTACATGAAATAACGTTGACTGGCCTGTTGGTCGAGTGGTTAGTGACCCTGACTGCTAAACCGGAGGTCGTGGGTTCGATTCCCACTCAGGACAGATCTTTGTGTGATGAGCATGATCATTTGTTCTGTGTCTGGGTGTAATTTGTCTATAATATGTATGTATTTAGAATTATATAAGTATGTTTATTAGTTGTCTGGTTGCCATAGTACAGGCTCTGCCTAGTTTGGGATCGGATAACCGTGTGTGAGTTGTCCCAAGATATTATTATATTATTCTGGCGAATTTTGTTGGCCTCTATCTGTAACTACCTGTAACCTGAGTCACCATCCAGGACACCCATCCAAAGACTGACCTCAACAAGCTTTACTTAACTTCGACTATTGAACCGTGCTGACCGACCGCTGTTAAACTAATTGGCCAAATGAGGCATTGTTCACACATCCCAAATGCAGTGCTAGTGTAGAGCACCATCACAGGACATGCGTCACCTCCTTAGTTGCCCGTCGTGCACAACCATCTGCACCATCCAAGATCTAATCGAGGCCAATGATAGAGCTTTACAGGTTGCTCAATAATTTTCGGTCAAAATTTAATACGAGTTAATCGACATGAAAAGCAGAAGAAGCCACGAGCCCCTTCTATCAGCTAATTAGCTAAGCAATAAGTTGCGTAAATTGCAGTAACTACCAAGCAAAATGACAACTTTTGTACTAACCAAGTTATACCCAAATTAAATACGAATTAAGACATTGGTATCATTGTACAGCAGGTTTAACTTCTCTGAAGACAAAAGGTAAGATAAATATGAAACAGATTTGGTAGAAACAAAGGCCTTGGAAACCACACTTGGATACAATAGATTCTCATATGTGTCTTATGTTTAGAATTTTACGTAGCATCAGGTTTGGAGGTAAGGGATCTCAGCTGATAAATGAATGTATCAATGTAGATGATACATTCACTTCCAGCTTCCCAATAATATCTTCTTAGTCAATTCAAACAAGCTATCAGGCTCACAAATACTGGGACTCTCGACGCAGTTCAAGTATTCCGCTTAAACAGTGAATAAGAAATTTCTACAATGGATGCTACAATACTGAATATTCCATTTAAATGGCAGTACATTTGTCTCAAAAGCTTTCCGAGTCGGGCGTCATAAGAAATGCATAAGGTCGCAGGATATACGGATATAAGAATTCAACAATCGCAAAGCGAAATATAAAAGATGAATATTAATTGTTTGGAGACGAGCACTGATATGTTGTTCGGGACATATGGAACGGTGTGAGACTTTTGCAATCGGCTAAGGCAATACCTTCCTAGACTCGTATTTAGGTTCATGGGAACTTTAAGTTAAGATACCCGCAGACAGGCGCTACGCGACAATGCGACAACATAGACTGTTCTATCAATAGATTTATTATCACCTATGAAAACTGCCTATGTAAAAGAATTAAAGCTGATCATCAACAACGTACCTTCTCATTGTAATCTTTAAAGCGTTAGACGTATATTTACTAAATACAAAATGAAAGAAAGGTCTAATTAACTTAGGTTTTCTGAAACAATATTTGCCTGTTTCCCCTCTAAAGCTGACATTTTGTAGAATAACTTTGTATTTTTAATCATTTCGTTTATGAGCAGGCTCGGGAATATAACGAGGTTCGCCCGAGACGGCGAAACAAAAAATAAATTAAAAAGATTATGCTTCGCGCAATTCTTATAACAATTAGAAAATTACATGATTTGTTATCGAGTTTTTTGTATTTTATTGCTTAATATTTGAGATTTTAATTGTTAATTAGCTTTTTGTAAAATATTAGAAAATTTTAGCAAATATCCTTAGAAAATGTTTTTATTTGGTATAAATATTAGGGCGTTCAATGGACAGTCGAAAGCAACAAGAAGACGCTCCGTAAATAATTAAAAACAAAATGATTTATTAAACTTGTAACAACGCCATCTATGCAATTACGCCCGAACTCGTACATGGCGGAGTTACGCGTGTCTGCCTAGATACGAACCATCTGCTCGGAACGTTGAACGTCGACGCCAGCGCCTCGCGAATTTGCGGAACACATAGTAAACTAAAGTTACGCAAAAGTATTCAAAGTTCAAGTTGGTTTTCCGCTTCGAAACAACTGAACTTACATTGGAGTGAACTTTTTGCTCAGCTTACCTGTAAACAAAGAGAAATAAATAATTAAAATAGGCTTTTACGTTTTAAAATTTTATAGTTCACAGTTCGAGAGTCGTTTCCGGTGCAACGTGGAAAAATGAGTAACATTTTGGCTCGGAAACGGCAAAAGCTCTGTAGGTACATAAGTAATTAATATTCTAGTCAACATACGTCCGTCCGGTCGCGTCAACCCTCGTTCCCTATCAAATATTTACTCTCTGCTTTTATTTCAAATGCAGCGATGCGTCATAGTTTGATGCGTATGTACCGATTGCGGTGCCAACCGCGAATTTGAATGACATGTGGAAGGTCAATGACTCCAGTAGGTACCTACCTACAGAGTCTGCATTTTCTAATGAAGAGTTCTATCTAGAAGGCTTATTAAACAACGTCAGACAGAAGAATAAATGCTAACAAAAAGTATGAAAGGCTTGAATGTCGATAACCTATGATTGATGCTACAAAAGAAAAACCTATGTTACACCTATGTGAGATGTCACAAGACAATATTAATTAATCATTTTTATTCTAAGAACGATGTGTTAGCTGTTGTGTCATTGGTAATAAAAGAATGCGTGCTTTGCATATAAGTAGTAACTTTAAAAAGGTGTCTGGTTATTCTATTAATTTAGTATTTCAAATAATATATACTTATAGCATGTTAGTCTATTAAGACTTTTTTACTTATTGTATTTAAAACCCTTTGGGTTCTATATAAATTGTTGTTTTCGTGGTAGTTTTTAGGGTTCAGTGCTTTAGTAGCTTAAGAGGGCAATGTATACTCGAAATAATCGAGACATGATTCTCGTAATTGTCGAACTATCAACATGTAGGTAAGTTTGTACAGGAGGCAGATGTTTTGTACAGGAGACAGTTAAAAGTGAGTTCAAATTTGTAAATTAGGCAGATATCTAGTTTCTAGTCCTACAGTAACTGCTTAGCAAACAATCCAAAGCAAGCTCAGAATAAGTTATGCCGTATAAATAAATTATACCGAAGACGATTCTAATTGTATACAAGTATCAATGCCTTTTCTCACACCCACACTTATAAACAACTTCATTATTCCACGCAACTAAATTACCTACCCACAACAATACATAACAGAGCTCTCAGACAAACAGACAGACGCACCTTGAGACACTAATATGCATTACAGTATGCACAACGGTACATCTGCGTCACCATACAATTTGCACCCGATCGCAATGTATTGCCTGTTCACAGACAACTACACCAGCTAGGTCTTTGTAGTATGAGTCATGTTTAAATGGCATTGGTGGAGATAAAGGCAATTTTCCTTCGGTCATTTGCAAAATTACTTCATTGGGGACATAATAGTGATGATTAACCTATTTCGGTAAGCTTCCTTGAGCTACCATGATAATCATTTGATCAATGGTCATTTGCGTATGCTTTCTTTGTATGAGATGATAGTTTTGTTGAGCAGTGGGATTCTTAAAATGGTAGACTGATTATATCTTGCTTGTTCCTTTAGGTTATTGGTTCTCAACTACAGACCAGTGGTCCACTTGATGGCAGTTTGTGTCACAGCCTGACTGCAATTGCAATACTCTGGATTCATCATCATCATCTTCCTGCCCTTATCCCATGTTATTTGGGGTCACGCTATCACTAGCTCCCTTTTCTTTCATATCACTCCTTACACAATCCATTCATCTTTTATTTTGCCTCCCTCTCCCTGTCTATTCATCCACATTTATATTCATAACTCTTTTAGTTACGAGCATTTCATCCCTCCTCTTCACATGACCATACCAAGATAAGCGGTTCCCTTTATATTTTCCGTCACTGGCGCCACTTTTAAACTACCTCTAATGAACTCATTCCTCACTTTATCCATTCTCGATACTCCACACATCCATCTCAACATTCTCATCTCCGCTACATGCAATCTTTTCTCATCTGTCTTTTACACACCCCAACATTCCGATCCATACAGTACGACAGGTCTTATCACGGACATATAGATTTTGCCCTTTAACTCGAGGGGCATCCGTGGATCGCAAATTGCTTACTTGTAATACTCTTGATGGCCAATTCTTTACTGTTTTAACAATTCTTAACCGAACGATTCTTTCAATTTCAAAGCTAAAAAATGCAGAAATTAGAATAGGATGAGGTTGTTACGTTCCCAGACGATGTAGCTTTTGATAACAAAATATAGTTTGTCATAAACTCTTAGAAAATTATACTACCATCATTAAGCCGACCACTATCAAATCTAGACAACAAGTTATCCCCACATTTAGGAGCCAGGAAGATTAAATCCAATAGCCGTACTTAGTACTCTAAACAGGACCTAAGATACATATAGAGCTTTCTATGACACATGGTACGAACACAAAGCAACTACTTTAGACAGTGGGGCAGGTCTATAAAGTTTTATTGCGAATGAATAAGCGAAGGCACAGACATAACAATACCGTTTGTGGCTTCAGAATAGACCTCTGTCACTTCCTGCAGGTGTCGAAAGCTGTGAATAAGCGCTGTGTACTAAAATCATGAAATAAATATGTCACCGGAAAATTGTAGATGCCGTAAGATTGTAGTAAATCTTGATTACATTATAATTTCTCGATATTTTATGAAAAAATATTTTTGTTTACAATAACCCGTGTGTTATTTAGAAAAATTGTTGGAATTTTTGCGAGATATTTTACAATCTTACGGCGTTTGCCATTTTTAATTTTCATATACATAGATAGATAGATGTTATAAACAATGTTTGGTTGAAAATCATGAGATTAACAGACCCACAACACTATAGTCAGATTTATCCGAAAGTCAGGAGTGTGGAATTTTTTTGATCAAAATAGTAATCTCTGCTATGCTATATGTTCTTTAATTTAGAAATCGAATACCTGAGGGGCTATTACCGTATTTTTACGTTACGGTTACGTACGGTACGTCTGCATCGCACACTCAAAACTCAACTCATTTCCCTAGTTTTGATGGCGAATGCGACTTGCATCTGAACGATTTAAACACGAAAATTTGGCCTTCTGAATCATGTCTTCTACATTTGACCCACCTACCACGATAATAAGACGCAGTGAACTTCAAGGCGATATTCACAAGTTATCATAATAGCTTTATAAAGCTTTGTCATCAGAAGCTCTTCATAACAGGAAAACACTCTCACAGATACATCTTAATGACACGATTACTTGAAATTCTTGAGTACTTGAAGTACTTGGAATTCTTGGGAACGGTCCAACCAGGTTTCTAGTAATCTACAGAGGTAGATTACTAGAAAACCTACAATATAAGAAACAAGAACAAAATACAAGAACTTTGACCACTCTCCCCTTATCTCTATATAAGGGGACAGTGGTCAAAGTTCTTGTATTTTCTAAATATTTGTGACTTCAAAATGATTGATCTCAGCTGTCATTTGTAGATCTTCGACAGCCTGGTGCCAATTTTCTGGCTTCTGACTATCTGTAAATCACTATTTACGAATAGTCAGAAGCCAGAAAAACTAAGCTAAGCTTCTCACTAGAAGCCAGAAAATCTGACACCAGTGTTTCCAAGGGGTATCAGTAGTCGTTCGATCTTAAATACTGGTACTCAGCTGCATCCGGTTAGACTGGTAGTCCAACATAGTTGGGAAAAGACTAGATCGATTGATTGATTGAGAGCGTCGTCTCCGTCACACGTGCCCATGTGACGTGGCCGACTGTCAATCTCTCTCTTTAACTCGCTATGTCATATTTACGCCCAGGTTCTAACAGTACCAACTAAATTTAGTCCCCACTACATTCTCCTCCACTCGTACGCATCTGTACATATTGAGAACAATTTGCACCGAATGTAAATCAAGGAGCTTTAAGTCCTTAGTGTTTAATGTAATGCAAGCTCTCTCAATATTCAGTCTGACGCGTTTTCGACTGGCACATCCATGTTTATTAGGACAAGATAAGTTTTATTTACTTCTGAGCATTTTATGGACGTTTCACTGCTGAATGGAGTTTAATTTTTGGATTGAAGCTTGTGTGTAATGTAATGTTTTCTTGTATCAGAGTTAAAATAGAGTTGTTTCATGAATAGCAGTAAAAAGCCATTCCTAGCAAAAATTGCCAGTCACCTATCATGTTACTTGTGAAGTATCCTAGCAACAAGACTTGCATAGGGTGCATTATTCTTAGCGCTAAACCACAAACTGTTCAACATTCACAACGGTACCTACACATAATTCCTAACCACATTTGTATATTAAACATTTTAGACGGTATGCATTCGTCTTTTATCGCCTAGCCATTACAATGCAGACTGCACACGAACAAATATCCATTCGCCAACTAATAAGCATTGACTTTAACCGCACTGACATGGAATGCGTCAATGAAGACTCGAGAGTTTAGTCTCGAACAGACGCGCCTAGACGCAAATATGCAGTTGAGTACAAGTGCCAGTAAAACACAACGGTACACTGACGTCACTCATACACGCATCCGTACCTATTGTAAACAGTTTGCAGCGCACGCATTGGTCGTTTACCGACGGGATCAAGCCTCGTTCACGCGGACTAGTCGACTTGAACGAGAGACGAATATAAAATTCATATTATTATTAGAAGTGTCATGAATATTAAGTAGGTGGGTATTCCAATGTCGTGATTCCTGTAGGTGTGAAGGTGGTATTGTTAGGAAGGATGGGAATAATAATGAGGTATAGAAAGTTGGTAATTAACTATAAATTTATTATATTGTTTGTTGGTTGGATAATCAAATCACGCCATGGCTGGATAATCACTTGGACATAACACAGAACTTGAATAAGCATATTATTATGTCCGTGCAGCCCTTCCATTCCCAGCGTTATACAGCATGTAACAACTTGGTAGGGTTACTTTACAAAGGGTGCACCTAGTCGTGCGTTTGTTAATGAGCTCATTAGTAACTGTACGCCCAGTTTCTTCACACAAAGCGGACCTTCATTCACGGGCCGGGAAGTTCCTGGTTTCACGCAAAACTACTGTTTTGTGACCTCATAAATGAGAGAAATAAAGGTGAAGTATCAACCGGGACAAGTGATGTATATATGTTCATCTGTGCCCTCATAACTTCTAAACCACTTATCATAATTTGACAAATGAGATATCGTTGGAAGCGTCTTAATCGTCCGCTGGTTTTAGGCTATGTGTCGTCACATTACTTTTGTATCCGTTCAATCCGTACCCTACAAATTGTCAGACGCGCGTTGGCAGATGTAATTGGTTGAATGAATTTTCAACAGCCAATCACTAACGTTTTATTTATGACGCGTCTATATGTTTGTTTATAAAGGAGATAGCGTCTCCAATGATACCTACTTCAAAATAACTCCCAAGTTATTCGATTATTATCGCCTAGGTATAACTTTAACCGAACGTAACCGTTACCCTACTTTTATTACTCTATTTATCTCTGCATACGATAAGATCTACATCCATACTCCTCGAGATACTAATGAGAAAAATATGCTTTTTTATTTTATAGCCCCGTAAATAGTATGTCTAACATGTGTTTTAGATAATAACCGATGAGTATCAGGCGAATCGGATACATCGGGAATAATCTTAAAATTATTTACAGTAATCCAAACTTATAATGAATAGGTGACTTTTAGGCAAGCGTGCTTCATCTTCGACCACATCATCGCTTTCCATCAGGTGAGATGGTGGTCAAAAGCGTGACCAGCAATAGTAAAAAAAAATAGGTGAACAGATCTTTGCATGTTTATGTTTGTACTTACAAGGTAATATATCAGGAAGTATTGATCGTATTTCGAATATTCATTCGCTGATAAAAACCATACGGTACCTATATAAGTCAGTGGTTACCGTTGTCTGTATATTTTGTGTCCGTATGTATATTAATCAATAGGACTAATATTATAAAAAGGAAAGATTTGTATTTTTGTATGTAACGAATAAACTTAAAAACTACTGGACCGATTTTAAAAATTCTTTCATCAATGGATAGCTACATTATCAGCGAGTAGCTGTATGTTATCCCCGTATTCCCACGGGAACGGGAACTACGCGGGTGAAACCGCGTGACGTCCGTTAGTGATTAAATAAATGAAATAGTCGGTCATGCTGGATAGACAACGTGAGCGAAATCGCGGAAGAAATGAGTCTGCTATAAGTCACATCACAAAGATACAGAATCATAATGAAAACTTTACATTATAAGAAGTCTAACAAATAATTTATGAAACCGCTAGAATAGTTTGCCGTAGATACCGTAATGCACATCACATGTCGAAACCATTAGCGTGTGTGTAGCTCTGTCTGAATAGGCCTTTAGACGGGAGTTCAGTGACCAGAGATGTAGAATCTACTGGAAGAGTCTGGTGAGCGTACCTTTCAACCTTTTTTGTGAATGGGAAATCATCAAATGACTCCTCAGCTCTTAGCGGAATGTCAGACTCTTGCTGACTAAAACCCACCCGTGTTCCATCAAATATCCTTTGAGTGCCAAGGCCGCGATGACTCTTTCGAACAATTCCGCAACCCTGGCAGGTACCTACATATTTGGGATGAAAAAGCATAGCTGCAACTTAGGATGGTCATTTACAGATTTGTTTCTTACAGCACGGTTTCATTTCTTACTGCATTTTTGGGTTAATAAATGGTTTTTTCTAGTCTGAATGGGTTTAAATAAGACGCCAGTGAGATATAAGTAAATTACATGGATCATTTTCTATGAATATTACATGGAAAACGACAAATTGTTTTGAAATAATGTGAGCTTTGCATTACTGTTCGACTATTTTTATGTTAGAAATATTATTATGTGTGTGTGTGTGTGTTTTTGTGTGCAAGGGTGTGTTTTTGTGTTCGTGCGTGTGTGTTTTTGTGTGTGTGTGTATTTTGTTATAATAATATGGTGTACATAATAAAGCGTATTCTATCTTCTATCTATTTATCTTCTATGAGAATTTTACTGTATCAAAAATAGAAAGTAACACGACAGTCACTTACACTGACAAAAATAAATTAATAACGTAGTGATATTATTTTCTAGTGTCTTCTCAGCAACGAATCCAAGCCTGATGGCTTACAGCTGCTCGCAAGAGTAAAGACTAATGGACAAGTGTTATTTTTCATTTACAACCAAAATAATGTTGCTGTTGCTACGAAACCGACGATGATAAAAACAAACAAAAAATAAATAAGGATCCTGGCGAATTTATTTTTAATTTTATAAGTTTACTGACCAGCATTGACTAGGAAAACAACATTTCACTAGGAATTAATATAATCATTCAGTATAAAATAATACGTGAGCTTGTCTTTATATAGTTCCAATACATAGTTAATAAGTAATATAATAACACAATCGTACGCTTAAGATAAATATTCTAGTTCACATACGAGTACACAAGTTATCACTAACACGTTCATCAGTTGATCTATGGTTCGTTAATCTTTCAGATACATTTGTTATCAGAATGTCAATCCGCTCACAAACAAGAAAAGATCATCATCTCAGAGTTCCTAGAAGAAAAACAAGAGAACACAGATCCAACCATCTGTTGCCGAATTTTTCAATAGTTACCGCGGCCCTGGAACGCAAAAATTTAAAAAGCACAGTTGGGTTAGTTAGTAAGAGTATGACACTCCCTCATATGACAATTTCCCATCCACAATAATAAGGTCCAACCACATAATTAATTCGAGAAGCCGTTTCTGCAAAATCTACATCTGTGTTGCTACCCAGCCCGCGGCATCGGACGTGGAGCGTCATACACAAATGGGGGGATATTATAATAGGACGATACGCGATTTCAGAGCTCAAGGTCCCACACAATTGTGTCGTTCTTAACGCTCTACATCTTCAATGGCCACCAGATGAAAGACTCTGTTTTTAAATTTAAAATGAGCTGAATAGGCGATAGATCTACCAGGTCTTTATTCAAACCAAACACGTGTACATTTTTAATTGAAGAACACGAAACGCGGAAGAAGGTCAACCGATTCATTCATTCACTAAAGAAACTTACCCTAGTTAACTTTTGACAGAAACATTTGGTTCCCTGAGCAACTAAAATGAAAATGTCTGAACAAAGTCGCCACTCACAAAATCCTTAACATCTCATATGAATTATTCAAGTAAAATATAATCTCAATTCACGAGTCCCGGTCTCAGTCCCTATTCTGACAACACAAAACGGGCACATAAATAATGCAACTAGCGAGTGACGTCACACGCAGCGCCGTTTGTAAACGAGATCGCATTTGAATTGTTATGGTATGCTCAGTTTAGTTTGGCTATTACAAGTGCGACGCGAATCGCGGAATCAAAGGCTGCGTGGATACGTCCTCACCGTACATTAGCCAGCTTCAAAGGGTTATTCGAAATTTTAATTTGAAATTCGAACATCAAGGATTCGTTCGACAGTTTGCGGCATTGACTAGCACTTACTTCTCGAGGTCGTGTGTTCGAGCCACATGATGTCTTGAGCAAATGTTTGATTGTTCTAGGTACAGAAATAATCTATTCTCTCTGCACGGAACGACACAATCTGTGCTATGTTTTCTCTTTCTTGTTTCAGTTCGGCCAAATGTGCAGTTACCAAGCATTCGTCATCATTCGAGAACTTAAAATAATTTGCACGCTTTAAACATTTTCATTTACACTGCCTTTAGATCGTCTTGTTTCATATTCTAGAATCAAATTATTACAACAATAGACTCTAATTCTGGCAAAAGCTAGTGATTGGGTTAAGTGTCGTGCCTAGTGTCATGTTACGCTTTTGTGACGATGTTCTCTCTATAATTTTCAAGTGCTTCTCAAAATGTGAACCAGGCTTTAATGTAATCTTCAAAGCAACGGCTAACGGAATTGTTACAGTTCAAGCTCGGATGGGAAGAAATACAATTAATAGTATAAGTTGTAAAAGTTACATTCAAACAATAATGAAAAACTATAATTATTGTTTTAATGTAACTTTTACGACTTTTGTTTCTATGAAATAAGTTATTATGATTTAGCAAACCGTTAATGGTTGTTGGTGTCATGAACCGAAAACATTTATGGTTTCTTCATTATTTATTATCACGCATCAAGACAACGACACTGATTTATAAATCCTAAGCGAACCTAGTCTCTTTGGAAAAAAGCAGTTCTTATAATGTGTCACCGGATAATTTCTAACTCGCGTAAGATTATAAAATATCTTGAGAGATTGTAAACTCTCGATAAATTGTCAACAGAACATTTGGAATACTTTTTTACGCTTCAAAATTTGATAGTCTGGATATAGACTACTAAATTTTGTTGCGTAAAAAGTAAATCCGAGAAATTTTGAACCGACATAAACTGACGACAATCGTTGGCGACCAATCAATGTATAGTTCTACAATTTTCGTGCCTAGCCAAGTAGCGGAACATAGGGCACAGAGAGCTTAGGGCACCCGACACGGATAGGTTAGGTTCGAATAGTATGACGGGAACTTGAGTGAGCAAGCTCCCGTCATGCCATTCATGTTAGGTTCCTTTAAACCCTGCAGACAGAAATAGGAATAGAATGTTGAAATTGTATGTAATGCACTTAACGTTTCGTTACTTGCTATTCAACTTCTCAGATTTACTCTGAGAGATTATGGACTATCTAATTTTGATGCGTAAAACAGTATTCCAAATGTTCTGTTGACAATTTATTGAGGGTTTACAATCGCTCAAGATATTTTATAATCTTACGGAGTTTGCCATTTTCCGTTAACATATGCCCGTTTTGGGCATACAGCGGCGACATATTGCCGTCTCCACTTTGTTTCGTTACTCCATGACAGTGACGGATTAGGGAGGAAAAGTTTTACACGGTTAAAGTCAGTAGTTCTATTTAGGTAGGAATTAGTACTAGATTTAATCCTAACGTTGTAACATAAGAAAAATATAGCCCAACTGCTATGCGACGAAAGATTTGATAGAGGATAAAAGTTCTGTTCTATAAATTCCTACTAATGGGCTACCAGAATCGTGTCAGTGGGGTCACTTTCAATTGCAAGCAGAACGAAACGATCTGGAGTGGCGACTGCGTTCTGGAAGCCGCAGAGCTATGAGGCACAAGGTGGACCGATGACCTGGCGAAGGCTGAATTGATGATGGGTTATAAACGTCACGCCTGTTTGCCTCAAAGTATAAGTCAGGTGTGTTCAGAAGGAATAACTCCCACATTTTGTCGGTTATGTTTAAGTTTCTTCATTCCATGGATGACGAGCTTAGTGCCATCAACCAGATAAGGAGTCTTGACTCCGGGCTTCTTCTGTAAGACTATCCTAAACTAGAGATCAAACCCAGCCCATCCTCAGCAGTTAATTTTGCCATATCAATAAAATACTTATTTATTAATTAAATTAAAGTAGTCAAGTTACGATTATTGTAAAGAACCTTTCGAATATTTTGCGTGAAGCCCGACACTGGCCGTATTATGCCGTAACAAATATGACAGCTTCGGAAGATAAAGATTAGAACTTATTGACGATTTGGGCCATAAACGAGGAACCAGAACGCAATCATTACGTTGAATTTGTGCTAGACTATCTTTTCTCTCGCGGCTTCACTCGCATGGACTAGCCCAAACTAATCGTGAGATTTCTTTTTTTTATTTGATATGGGTTTGCTCGTGACTCTAGTCTAGGTCATAGATGTCAGAGACAAAGTTGACGATGGAGCGAGCTTACCCAGAAGATGCCTGTTCACTCTAATTTTGAAGAGATTAGGGTTGTATGCGTTCGGAAACACAGACGCAGAGAGTTACAGTCCTTTCCTATGAGTATTATAAAAGACGTTTGGAAACGTTTAGTGCGAATTGCTGGAAAAGCAACAAATTAGGTTTTCCGGAATAAAAGTAGACTGCGTTCAGTAAGAGACTAGCTAGCTACCTATTTATACATGAATGATTTTTCGTAATCGAATCAGGATATTTAAGGATCCTATATTTTTTTTATAAGCACAATTGTTTTAAAAAATTACCTCTATATAGTATGAGTTCAAATGATGATGTTTGATTTTTCCCCAGACTTCGATAAGCCATGGGCATGATTAGATAAAACTAAGTTATTATAAAAATAAAAAAATATTTTATCGATGTCGACACTACGTCACTAATCATCAAACAATCAAATATCGATAAAAGATCGTTCGAATAGAATTTCATTACCAATTATTTTTTTGCCATTGTTATTTGAACCTTTAGTAGGTACGAAAGAAGCGGATCTAAAAAGCAATAAAAAATTACCTTCAATTTGTACTGTCTTCTTCGGTCCCTCATAACATAATTATTTCACATCTTGGTCCTTATTCACCTAGTCTTGTTAGCATAATTAACGCACCAATAAACCAATCATATTACATTGCATTTCATGACATTTTCCGGTCAATATTGTCGTATATAAGATCAATACCAGCACTTGGCATCTCCAACCAATTAGAATTGTCAGTGGCGTCTTAACTTTGGACAATTTACACTAGATCCTATAATTAAGTATGGAACAGTGACCGTCGACGAATGCGAACGGGATGATAATCAAAACTAAATATTATTAACTAGCTGATGCCTGCCGCGTTGATGTCGGCTTAAAAAAACCGGCCAAGTGCGGGTCGGGCCACGCGCATAGGGTTCCGTAGTTGCACGTCACAATCGCCGACTAAGAATTGTTTTTTGTTTCATTCTATGTTGTGTTAAAAACGTCTAAAAACGGGCCCACATACGACGATGGTAACTGAAGAGGAATTTGCACGAAATTTGCCTTCTCCAAGTACCTACATTTTATAGGTTGGTTGACTGTAACTCGTTAACTTGTGAAGCCTACTTAGCTGTGATAGTTTTCCTTTTAAATTGAAAATGATATGAATGATTAATGATGAAAATTTATATGCCTCTACCATGTGGGACACTTGACTCTAACCAAAATTAGCACTTTAAAGCTTATTTTAAAACGGCCTATCCAACGACACACTAGGATAGACGATAAAAAAATCTTCGTCACTTTACGTTTAGGGGCGTTACCCTTGAAAATATTTTGAGCTAAACCGCGGACAGACAGACAGACGGACATGGCGAAACTATAAGAGACTCCTTATTGACTACGGAACCTTAAAAACAAAGACGTTCAAACAAAGTTCCGTTCACCTTCCCCTTCTTAAAGTTGAAATTTCCAAAAAACCCTTTGAAACGTTATAAAATAATACCAAAATTCAGTTTTCTAGACTAAGTAGTTTTGGCACTGCGTTGATAGGATGTAAGAAAGCTAATTACGTATCAAAGATTGAATGTTTGGATGTTTTTCCATCAATCAAGCTTCAACGGCAAAGTGGATTGGGAACACAGGTAGACCCGTCGAGGATACTACCGTGGGATGATTTTAGGCTACCACGCGAAGTCGCTGGCAAATGATAGTCAAAAAAAAATTAATAACTAAAACACAGATGACACGGCCCGTCGCAGATCGCAGACTCGTTTCATATTTATCACAAACAGTAGAATAGTGGGCGTGTGAAGTGACAACCCTCGCGAACTAATATTAGTTTCTCATTTCATTCAGTCGGCTGTAAATTTTACTAGTTTAGTGTTTTGGCACAGGCGGCGACAAACTTATATTTGCCGCCTCGAGAATTAGTTGCCATTGTGTTTCACTTTACTACTCTCCACAATAGAATCGAATATAACGGTAGTTACTTTGTTTGCGGTTTTAGTGCATGTTTATACTGCACTAGTGAGCCGCCCCGGCTTCGCGCGGGTAGCAAGATTCCCAATAGGCATGATTTCTTGCGACATCTTAAGCAAACATCGTCGTATTTTAGTTTATTTACACAATTCTAATGAATTTGCACGTCAATCAGAAATTCAGCTCAGAAAGACGTGGCAGGGGACTTAGTATTATATTACGTTTCTTACTATTCATCAAAGTGTGCCCGAGTAACGGTCAGATAAAATCGACAGCATCGAACGGGTTAAGTGCTCATCAAAATGTTTGGCACACATCGTTTCCTTGATGGTGGAAAATAACACACAATACCATGATATTGCCAATTCTGATTCTTTTTGATTCAGGAAAATGTTGCCTCATAAATATTTTATGAGACTTACGCACTCGGAAAATAACAGCTTATCCTCTTATTAGTTAATAGTGGAAGAAAAACGTTTTGTAACATGATGGTTACGTATTATAAAGAATAAAGAACAACTAAACCCGCAAAATAAGCCTGAACCTCATAAATCAAAGTACCTACAACGAATCCAATAGTTGTACACAAAAAATATATTGTCGTGTTCGTAAGTCGTCCGTGAATTCAGTTTTTACGATGTGATGTTACGAAAGGACATATTAAATGAAGATTCAATATGTTAGGGCGGGCTGGGGCTGCCTGCGACACCATTAGGAAGTGGTGGCACGGAAAACCCTCGGAATGTGATGCTGCGTTCAGATGGGTACTCGACTTGCTGGTTTACTGGCGCTATTGAAATTAAAATTTAGAAGTAGTGCCTTAAAAGTCTTTTTTATTTGGATTTCAAATGTTCTACAAAATAAACGTTTATGCCCATGCTTTTTAGATAGGTCAAGCTATCAAAAAAACAAAATGCACGACGGTTTTGTTGAGGCGTAGTACGAAACTACTTTAACAGTTAACCCAATTCGTTCGAAAGATTTAGTATCTTCATCGTTTTTAACGGGCTTTTAAGTATATAAATCTATAGCCTACTAGATCACAACAAAGTGTTGACAGTAAAAATAAATGATGACAAATCTACGCTACGTTAACTAACTCACAAGAATTCTCAAAAGCTACGATTTATTTCAGTAACATAAAATATCGTATTAAGAACAACATACAAAATCATTTAACCCAAAACACTAAAACGAGCTCACAATCGATTCAGGCCAGTAAATCAATTCCAGTATTTAGACCGAGTAATATTTCAAGTGCACTGGTATGGGTAAACAAAGCATTGGCACAGATTCCAATGAAATGAAAGGATATGCGCGGTGGAAAAGCTCTCGACCCGAGGTCGCTCCAGGTGGAAATATCTTAGCTACGAAATCTTTTAGTCTGGCATAAGGCTGGAGTAAACGTCAAGTGGCAATCTGGCATAGGAAAAGACGTTAGGCTTGTATATTGGTGAAGTTTTTGATGTTTATAGTTTTTTGCATGAACTATTTAAAGATTCATCTCAACTAACGTCCATAGCAAAGTAAGATTTAGAACGCTAAACTGTAGCTAAACGAAAATATTAACTTGAATTTAATATAGATTTTAATAGTCACCGTTAGTTACAGCAGCTTTATTAACAGAGTTTAACGATAATTTCTTCTGACGTAAAATAAATATAGGGGATTTGTTACTTCAGCGTTAACGTTTGAGAAATACGATGTACTTTCAAAGAAATGGGTTGAAACGTAAACTGTTGCAATTTTGTTTGTTGACTCACAACGACATTCAATTGTTCTCAAAGCATCAAATCGGTTAAAAAGCGTGTAATGGAAGTTTGATTTAACTTTCTATGATCTTGCTTGTTATTGTGACATACAGACATGATTTTCTCTACATTAAAGCTCTTATAATAATACAGCTTAGGTATCATCTTTCATTGTTAAACAATGAAGTGTGCTTCTGTATGGTGTCGGACGTAAAAGAATAGCATCATCCCATCACTTCCCGTGGGTGTCGTAAGAGGCGATTATGGGACTCACCAGAGCATGGCGCATGCATGCCTTCTCTGTGCATTGCAAGTTTGCAACAGTTACACTGCGATCGCCCACCCGCCTGCCAAGCATGGCGATTATGGCATCCCCCTTTGGGGGAGGCCTATGTCCAGCAGTGGACGTCATTCGGCTGATGATTGGTTTAATTAAAATTGGTTCATTCATTTCCAAGAGCAAGGACTTTCTTAAAGTATCTGTGCATAATAAGAATTATGTATATATTAAGAGTTAAGGCAGGTAAATGCTTAAAGATTCACACAAAAAATACGGAAACGTGTCTTAATGTTCAGTAGATAGGTAATTAAGGGTGGTCAAGGATTAGTCAACAAAATAAAGGGCGAACTTTGACATTTACTTATAAATAGCTCACCGCCTACCGCATGTGGGCGGCGGGAACTCAGGAAGCAACTTTATCTCACTTATAGGCTGAAGATAAAATTGAAAACAAATTCTATGAATAGCTTCAGGAATTACTTATAGGGGAAAGTATAGTTATTGGACTGCTGGCTAAATTGGAGCACCTTCACATACAATAGGAAAGATTTTTATATTTTTGTATGTAACGAATAAACTTTATAAATACTGGACCGATTTGAAAAATTCTTTCAGCAATGGAAAGCTACATTATCAGCGAGTAACATAGGCTATATTTTATCGCCGTACTCCCACGGGAACGGGAACTACCCGGGTGAAACATCGTGACGTCCGCTATATATTCGGCAACTCTGACTGGCAACACTAAGGTAAAATACACATGCGCGCATGCAAGTTATCGCATATCAAAATATAGTTAGGTTAGGTAAGATGCAATCTTTTACAGACAAACTTTGGTAGGAATAAAATATCAACAGGTTTATACAAACCTCAGTATCCAAAGAAACAATTGCTTATTTAAAACATGAAAGAAAAGCTGTCTTTCAAATAGATTTCCAGTTAAACACAGAAGATGACATGGATATCATTACGAAACAATAGCAACACAAAAAACGCACTACGAGAGAAATTCATACACCCATACCGACCACTACAACTAAAAATATCTCCCGCTACAGAGATGAATGACCCAAGCCATCAATCAAAATTGGCATCCCATATGCCGTACATTTGTTCAAAATTACAACGTCAAACAGTTATATTGAGGAAACCATAAAATCTGTATAATCGTAAAAGCTAACTTGGGAGGCAGCCAATAGCCAATGAAAAATAATTCGACATACGTTCAATGGAGGATTCAGAACTTCACGAATCAGGAATTTCAGCGTTTATTGCATTTCAGAGTCTCCTACAGACAGATATTGCATCATCCTACTTACATGTGAAAGTTTGTTTGTTTGTTAATAAATTCGCCTCAATGGCTGAATGGATTTGGACGAACTTTAACAAACGGGAAGACTATGGTCTTGTTTAAGAGAGTCCCGTCTTCGTAGAATAATTTTCAATTGATAAAAGCTAGTGACCTACTGATGATAATGTAATAAAATGTATGTTTGTTAATCAATGCCTCAAAAGCTGAAATATTTGACGCTCTGGAAGACAATATCCGGGATTAGGACATATTATAGTTTTTAACCCGGCCATCTTTAAATAAAAAAACAAAATCAATCCTGAGAATAAATATGAATAATTGTATGGCGTAGTGTCAGTGCGAAACAGTTGACAGAAGATAGTCACCTGTAGGACTGCCACTTTTTTTAAAGAAATAAAATATTTCTGATTTTAGGAAGGGTATTATTGAGGAGTACAGACGTTGAAAAAGTAGTACTTACCTTTTATTGTATTACTTATTTCGAAACCATTATTTTTTTAAATAATTAGAGAATTCCAAAAAGCTATATATTTCTTTTATCACCAATTTGAAATTATGACCAAAAAGACAAAAACTCCTTCAGTGGAATACTGAAATGGCAGGAATTTATTCAGTTTAATTCAGTCTTTAAGTCAGCTTTGTGAAGAGAGAATAAAATTATAATTATTATTACTCCATTTATTTATTTTTTTACATATTAATTCAATATTATATAGGTATATAAAAATTTTAAATTTCTATTTTTTTTATTATTATTACTTTCATTAAAAGGCAGATTTAAAATAAATAGTATAAGGAAATGTCAAGCTAGCCGAACTGTCAAAATAAACTGACAGATCCAACACCATCGTTCATCGTTCGACACAATCGTCACTCACTTTTGCTCGGGACAGCTCCGCGGATGGGTACATCACTCGCATATCGTATTAAATTAATATTTCTTTGATGTCAAATGTCCAAGAAGTCTTAGACTAAGAATCGTTGTAATAACGTTTCTTAAGGTTTATTAATTAAAAATTATTATTTAGAAAATTGTTTTATTTGCTTTCAATAGAGTATTTTAGCGTACTCTATTGTTTTTGTAGATTCGGCAACCCTAGTCACTTTATAATAATAATAATAATAAAAAATTACTATAACCACACTGGATATAGCCAAAGCAGTCCGTCCGTTACCGAATTGGAAATCTCCTGGACCGGACGGACTGCACAACTTCTGGCTGAAGTGGTATAGCAGCTCACACGCGCTCCTGGCATCTCAATTCCAGTCATCCTTAGAGTCTGGGTCGCTACCACAGTTTCTAACAACTGGCATTACCCACCTGCTCCATAAGACAGGTAGTCCCGCGGAACCCAAGAATTATAGACCGATTACTTGTTTGTCGACGGTCTATAAACTTCTTACATCTATCCTGAGAGCGAAAATTAATGAGCACATTGAGAGTAACTCAATTATTTCCGCCTCTCAGAATGGATGTAGGAAGGGGTCCCGCGGTACTAAGGAGCTACTCCTCATAGACATGGCCATAAGCCAACAGGTTCGTCGATCCCGCAAGGATCTGTCGACATGTTGGATAGATTACAAGAAGGCCTATGATTCTGTGCCACATACATGGCTCATGAAGGTGTTGGAGTTGTACAAAATAGATGCAACTCTACGCACCTTCCTTGAGTCATGTATGAGGCAATGGAAAACAGTCCTTCGCTATCCAGGATGTCGACCGATCCAAGGGAGTGATGAGCCTGTATGGATTAAACGGGGAATATTTCAGGGCGACAGTTTGAGTCCACTTTGGTTTTGCTTAGCTCTGAATCCTCTAAGCACACTGCTGGAGGATTCAGGCCTAGGCTATCGGTTGAGAAGAGGTGGTCAGGCCATATCTCACCTTCTTTACATGGATGATCTGAAACTCTTTGCCCCCAACAATTTGCGACTGATGGAGCTACTAAAGGTAACTGAAACCTTCAGTAGTGCCATCAGGATGGAATTTGGTGTGGACAAATGTGCAGTCATGCATGTAAAGAAAGGGGAGATTATGGAATCTGAGGGAATTCAACTCTCGGATTCCATACAGGTTAGATCCCTCAGCTCAACCGAAACCTACAAGTATTTGGGTATGTCGGAAGCGTTGGGCATTAACGGTACTGACATGAAGCAATCGCTGAGGGAGCGCTTCTTTGGCCGCCTGAAAAAGGTTTTAAACAGCCTTTTGTCGGGCGGAAATAAGGTGCGCGCCTTCAACGGTTGGGTCATGCCGGTATTAATGTACACTTTCGGCATACTCAAATGGACTCAAACCGAACTCGACGCCCTGGATAGAAGGGTCCGTACACTGCTGACCGCAAACCGGATGCATCACCCACGATCGTCGGTGATGAGACTGTACATCCCGCGGAAGTGTGGAGGTCGAGGCTTTTTAAATGCTAAGACTCTCCACAACCGCGAGATGTGCAGTCTCAGAGAATATTTTCTCAAAGCCGATGTGGGTATGCACCGAGATGTGGTCGCAGTGGACAAGGGACTCACCCCGTTGTCCATGGCTAAAGAGAACTGGCGCACACCTGTGATACTTACTACAGATGACCGCAAGGAGGTATGGAAAGGTAAGGAGCTTCACGGGCGCTTCTATCGGGCTCTTCATGGGTCCGATGTAGATTTCTCAGCGTCCGTGGCCTGGCTACGTTTCGGAGATCTCTTCGGGGAAACCGAAGGTTTTGTCTGTGCGATTATGGACGAAGTTATCTTGACGAATAACTACCGGAGGCATATTATGAAGGACGGGACGGTTGACATGTGTCGGGCATGCCACCGTCCGGGTGAGTCCATCAGACATATTATCTCTGGTTGTTCTCGTCTTGCTAACGGCGAGTACTTGCACAGGCATAACCAAGTGGCCAGGATTATCCACCAGCAACTTGCTTTAAAATACAAACTTGTAGATTCCGAAGTACCGTATTACAAGTATGTGCCCGACCCAGTTCTCGAAAATGACCATGTCACGTTGTACTGGGATCGGTCTATCATCACTGATAGGACTATTGTTGCCAATAAGCCTGACATAGTGGTGATAGACCGATTAGCGCGCCGCACAATGATAATCGATGTTACCATCCCGCATGACGAGAACCTCGTGAAGGCTGAGAAAGAGAAGCAAATCAAGTATCTCGACTTAGCACACGAGGTTGTCGACATGTGGAATGTGGACTCGGCTGTCATTGTGCCGATTGTCGTTACGGCCAATGGCCTGATGGCCAAAAGCTTCGACGACCATCTGTCGAAGCTGGCGTTACGCGGTTGGATAAAGGGCCTGATACAGAAGGCAGTACTCCTCGATACGGCTCGTATTGTGAGGAGGTTCCTTTCTCTGGAGCCCTAACCACCGGTAGCTTGGACCTTGCTCCCGACACCGGCGGACTACTGCTTTTTATATTTTTAAATGTTTTTTTTTTTAATGTGTGTGTGTGTTTTTTTAAGAAATATTTAAAAATATAAATTAGTATGTAAGTGAAATGAATAAAGAGAATAATAATAATAATGATTTATTTTCTCACCACAATATAGGTACATTAAAGAGGTATCAATACCGAATGCATATCAGCCATAATTATACTGTGGGAGACTGGTGCCTAAACTAGACGTGAAGTCTGTATTTCAGGACACCAGGTCTCCACCCCTTGGGTTTGGTTACATTTTAGTATTGTGTACAATTAAATAAATGAGTGCGGTAAGATTAACACATACATTAATACATTTATACATTTTGTGTACCTACATGCGTGTCTATGTAAGTTTAAATCGAAAATCAATGTACCGCTTTTAAAAGCGATTCTTCTTTACACATATTATTATAAGATATTCGCAAGTACTCGCGTTATAACAAATTATCGTGCAAATATGAGGTAAACGGATAATGATACAAATTGGAACACGTGTAGATACTTTAGAAATATTAGTTGTTGTCAGGGTTTTTTTAGAAATGTGAATAATCCATGGAAAATATTTTTTTTTTATATCTGTCTATTAAATTCGTCTAGTTAGCCAGTTTATAGTTGGCTACCATGTGTAAAGCAACATTCAGGCTTGGTGATAATGGCATTAGTTAAATACCTACCACTGGAAACTACAAACTACAAATACCTAAAAGAAATGTTTTCACTCCGATTACTAATTAAAACCTCAATAATATTTGGACGTTGCAGTTTATAGTAAAAATAATATACTTAGTTATGGTCGACGCCAGATAAATTTGCAATAACGGTCATTGACCCACCTACATTTATTGACACAATTCCGAAAACAGAAGTAATGACATAAAGCTGTCCTGAATCGACATCTATCGTGATCCTTTACATTTTGTAGTATCTAATGAAAAACGATTCATAATTTATTGTCCAGGTACATACGAAGAGATATTAATTAAGGAAAGGGCAATGTACTCTATTGCAAATTTATCTCTTGCCTACCATAATAAACGGAAGTTGCTAACTCAATCTACCCGTGAACGCTCATCAATGTTGAATGTTGATGTTTAGGCTTATCTTGGATCCGCAGTTTTCTACTGGACCAGCATTTTAATTAGCTGTCGTAGTGATTATGGGCTAAGTATTAATTAACTTTGCTTATGTGACTATCTAATTATACTTCGGTCATGTTTTTTCATCGCTTGGAATGGAACTTGATCTTAACGCCTTATTCGGGGTGTTTGCTACCTATAAGTCTTATTGGGTTTAAGGCGTTTTACGTTATTAACATAACTTTTAAACTTAAAGCAAAATGCTGAGAGAAAAGTATAAACAAAGCAAGCTTTGATCCTGGAAAATTTTACACGATGGGCAGAACCGCAGTACCCAACTATTAGGTATACAAGGTGCCATTTTAGTCGTCTTACAACGGCAGTCCAGTCATTGTACTCATCATTATGAACAACTTTTAATATGGGACCAACACTGAAATAGACTGTGATCATTTATGTACGCATAACTCGACAAAATGTACTGAACAGCTGATTTTTTTCGCGATTTCAGTCTTGGTCCCATAGTAAAAGTTGTTCATAATGATGAGTACAATGACTGGGCTGCTGTTGTAACACTACTAAAATGGCACCTTGTATAACACAAACGCCATAATCACTCCATATGAATGAGTTCGAAGTCCTGGGTCCAGACTAGTCCCAGGTTGGAAAGTGATTATGAGTTATCCCTTAAGAATTTTTTCAATGACCGCCTGTAATTGGTATTCGAAAATATACTCGCTTTCTAACACATGGGACGGGTGACTTGTGAGTGTATATACCCTCACAATACAGACGAAATGTTACCCATGTTATCTCTTAAACACAGCCTGCCTAGCGACATTATAACAAATATAATAATAACTCATCAGCAACCGGAAGGCTCAAGTATTAATTCTCTGTGTAACTCTTAATGACTATTAGTTTCTCTAATAAAAGTAACAACAGGGATATAAATCTAACCCCGGAGAGCCGTAGTTATGTACTTACTTCTATTGTTACGTGTTTTTCTTTGGACGACAATGTTTAGTCGGATGAAAGTTTCCGAGCGAAACGCAGTCACCGGTAAAATAATTTCTTTTGCGTTGCGTCGCAAATAATCGCGGAGTATTTCTTACAGATCATTGAAATTGAAACTGGAGACGTTTATTTTCGATAAGATCGTTTTTACCGCCTAGTAACATTTTCTCAGTCTTGGTTCTTACCTTGGGAGTTTTAATGGTCAAAAAGTTACTCACACAACATAAGATCCCGACTGTATTTCCCTAAAGGCAGAGGTGTACCTATCTATTGTGCATCCACGACATACACTTTCGCCAGTTCTGTTTAAGATCCATCTGTACCATCGTAGACATTTGCGGTGAACCACTTTTGAACCTTATAACTATAATATGGTCGAAAAGTGGTTCACCGCAAATGTCCGCGATAGTACCATAAACGCGAGAGGTAGATGCGAGTTTATTGCCATCAGTTGGGAACGCAGTGAGAAATTCCAGATGGAAAAACTCAATAACACTGCCCCACTTGGCAGTTGAACCCAATTCCTCATGCTCAGCAATAGTCTGCAATAGAGCTTACAACCACTAGTAGGATAAAGAAGCACTTTACTTTCCAGTTTCAAAAATCAGGGCACTGCTTAGCTTCTAGAACCTTTAACTAGCAACGCTTTTCAACCTGCTTGGTGATCACAGTTAGTTACAATTAGCGAACAGAATGAAGCTTTTTCGTCATCCAAGAGACGGATAACCTATTTATTATTTATTCCGGGAATCAAGTAAAAGAACCCGTATGCATACGTAAGATAATTAAACATTTATTTAAAATCCGAACAACCTTAATTGGCATCAAAAATTATCAGAACAATCATACGGCAATAATAGGGTTGTCAAAAATACCAACAACAGTTTCGTATTACAACATTTTAGGTGAAATTAATCATTCCGTTTGTGGTTTGAACGATATTCAATTACAAACGAGTGTGGATGTCAATTAAATTTAATTAAATTTTATCATTGGATTTTGATAACTGATGATCGGTTGAGTGAAATTAACATCAATCATCGCGTGGTTTTAAATGAAACGCAATAGTTACGTAGTTTATTGGTATTTAGCGTGTGACACAATGATTATATTGTAATTAACGTGATGGTCACACTATCAGACTTGAATAAATGAAAATGGGAAAATCCCAAAGGTTAATTCATTTCGGGGTTCTAGTTACCGTAAAGTCGGGCTACTTTGGCCCTGGGGTATAACTTTGGCCCGAACTCGTTAAACAATAGGAGCATATCACTCTATGTTCAATGTTCCTAATAGTTAAAAGTTTCGGCCAAAGTAAAAAGGTAAAGTCAAAGTTAAAAGTAACCTGACTTTGAACTTTTACTTTCTAGGAAAACTTTAACATTATCTTAGTTACCCGTAACAGTGGATTGTCTATCATAATTACGTGGAAAACAAAGGTGGCGGCAGCCCTACGTCCCAGCACCGGAGACAGGGGAGCGCACAAAACCGAATGCCTTAATTTAATATAAGTCAATTTGGGCCAATTTAATTCCGCGTCCATGCAGCCGTTTTACGACAGTACATCATAACTTAGCTCCGTCTCTTTCACACTTGGGGAAAAGCGCATATTATGGCCCTCGCATGTTTTCAGTGAAGGTTGGTATCGAGTTAGTCACAAACATACTCCGATGTTGTATCGAGTTGCTGTTTGACGGTACCGATTCGGCGAAGGTTTGTAGTTTTGAGGAAGAACAAATGGTAAGTTGTAGACGATGTTTTTGGTGAAGGAAAGCTGTATAGAAAGAGGAAGTTCATTTCAGTGGCTTTTCAAATAGCTACTAGATGCATTTGGAATGCGTTTTATGACTTACTAGCCGCCGCCCGCGTGATTGTCGAAAATTATCCCAAGGGAACATACTCCCGGAATAAAAACTATCCTATGTTCTTTCCCGGGACTCAAACAGTCTCTATACCAAAATTCATCTAAATCGGTCCAGCCGTTTGCGCGTGAAGAAGTAACAAACATACACACACACACTCACAGACTTTCGCATTTATAATATTAGCGTGGTGTGATAAGTGTGAAGTGTGATGATTCTTAGAAATGTGGATATGAAATACTTTAATATTATTAATAAATCAGCTTTTTAAGTAAAGATAATCCTTCGTATTACCTAGGCCACCCGTTAGGTAATCGTTTAGTATTCCAAATACCCTAGGAATCAAGTTAACTTTCTGAGACTAGTTTTGCCTGAAATTAAATTATTGCCAACGAGTTACGATGGCGTCAGCCGTTCGCAAGAATATCAATCAAGAGCTGGTTAAATGTCACTCAGAGGCTAATACTGCCAAGTATGAGGAAACCATAAGCCATTAGCTTTATTTCTTTTCCTCAAGTTTTTATAGGAGTCAATCTTGATCTCGCCAACACCGCAAATTACGGTTAAGCAATAAACAAAGTGTCCCCGTATATTTTTATGCCTAACAATAAATTTTATAACCTCTAAAAAGTAGATAAATGCTATTATAATAATTTTGTTTACTTTTTCAACTAAATTATTGCTTGGAAACGCCAATCGGGCTAACAATAAGTCTTTAGGTACCTTTTACGACTAATGATAAACCTTATTTATTAACAGCACATAATCGTCTAGAAGATTTGAGATTTAATTATCTAGACCGAAATTGTTGTAAAATCTAATTATATTAAGCCCACGTTTGCGTTGTGTTTTATTTATAAGGCCAAGCACGCACTACGATTTTAATAGTAATTGCGGATAATAATCGCCACTCTGTGAAAAATACCAAAATACTGTCCCTCTACTATGACGTGCCAATAGTATAATGTTTCCGTTGTGTGTAATGTGTGCTATCCCTTATTCACAACGGATTCATGTCAATGACATACATAGTGGAGGCTAGTCCGCGCACTGTGTAAAGAAATCGTTTGCGATATTAGAATAAACGTTTTTCGAATTTTAAAAATCGCAACGGTTAAATGTCTGTATAGCCTTATTGTAAAGTCTGAGATTGAAAGTTTAATATGTGATTATATGAGGCTCTTACATTTTCCTTGTTAATTGATAAGTATTCATATGACGTCACAAGCAGGCACTACTGCCTAAGGTTCCCGTGTAGCCACGAGAGCTAATTAAGAGGCATCATAACAGGGACTTAGGAGCTTGTTCAGTGATCTTAGCAAGCTGTTTAATATGCTGTTGTCAATCTTGTTGATATTACTTACTAACTTTTGCCCGCGGTTTTCGCTCTCGTTCAAGTGTTTTTTCTCAAAAAAAGTAGCCAATTAGGGTTGGGTAGTATTTGAATTACTTGTAATTAAAATACGTAATTGAAATATAAAGTAATTTGTAATTGGTATTTGAAATACATGACGCTGAGGTATTTTGTAGTTAAATACTTATGACTTCAAAATACATTTGAACATAAATACATTTAGCAATTTTATTAATGGGTGCAAAAAACAGCGCTCGATAGCTCTCGTAAGCAAACAGGCTAGCCTAACCTAACACCTGCCAGTTTTTTGCATTTTAAATAAAAATAGTTAAAATATTCTATTTTATGTTTTAAATACACGACTTAAAAGTATTTTGTATTTCGTATTTTAAATACATGCCAGATAGTATTTTGTAATTTGTATTTTAATTAAAGCAAAGCATGTATTTTGCCCAGCTCTGCCTATAATTGTCTCTAAAGTCCCATATGTGTGCCAAAATTCATCGAAATCGGTTCAGCGATTTAGGCGTGAAAACGTAAAAAACAACTCATTTTCGCATTTATAATATTAGTTAGAATACCTACATATTTCTTAGAGCCTGTACACACGGCGTATTTTATACGCGCCGATGACGAGCGTTTTATGAACGCACAATGTAAAAAACCAAAAAGCTGATTGTCGTATAATTTGCGCGTTTGTTTGTCGGAGAAACAACATACATACGCGATTGCAGCGCGTCTGTATCGCCGTATCAGCGCGTTTGTGTCGACGCGTTAGAAAAACGTCGCGTGGAAAGGCCCTTAGGAATTGAAGAAATCTGACTTGCATCCTTGAGTAATAAATATTAGTCAGATCGGTTTTTTCTGTATGAAATATCAACGAAACCCACTGCTTTACGTGGTTGGAAACCAAGTCTGCAAAACGACTAATGAGCCGCAATGTATGTTGATGGAATAATAAAATGTAATTTCAGTACAATTTACAAACATTGGGTTTTCAAGTTCGATTCATTAAAAAAATAAAAAGGTAGGTCCAAAAGTTTATCAATTAAAGTTTTATCTTTTTATCCCATTTATTTCATTACCGTGTGAAGACAGTGGAAAATTCTGTCCCAATTTTCGTCCAAACCTAGTTTTGCAAACTCATTGCGTAAGAAACGAATTATGAACCTAACGACGTTGACAATTTAATTTCATATCTAAGACAGAAAGTCGAGGAGCTCGTAGCTAAATAATAACAGCCGCACGGATCGATCTTCAAGGTTAAGCAACGCTTGCCGAGGTTGGTCTGTGGATGGGTGACCATCTTAACATACCGAGACTTCTCCGTGCCTCGGAAAGCACGTTAAGCCGTTGGTCCCAGCTGTCATTTGTAGATCTTTGGCAGTCGTTACGGATAGTCAGAAACCAGCTAATCTCAGTCTAGGCTAATCTCAATCAGTCTTACCAAGGAGTACCGTGTTACCCAGTTAATGGATTGTGGAGGTCTGGTAGGCAGCCGCTCCACGTAAAATACTGGTATTCAGCTGAATCCGGTTTGACTGGAAGCCGACCCCAATATAGTTGGGAAAAGGCTAGGCAGATGATCTAAGACAGAAAGTTACAGTAATATATTTTTTCTTTTTGTATTAGTATGATGAAAATATCTTGAATTTGCTGAAGAAGTTACAAATAGAAAGTCGTTAACATTTTTCTGCGATTTGCGTTACATATTTAGTGCGAAGCGAAGAGTTGTGAGATTTACAAATAATTGCATTTTTGACACATTTTTGAAGCTTTGAAACATTAAGCTGGATTTATTTGTTTTGTACTATTATATTTACCTACATTTGTCGGACACTCATACTATTAAAAACTAGTTCTTATTAGTTGTCAATTTCATTTCTATTTCCTCTTTAGCCAACCATCAAAATCTCACCACCTGCCAAGAGTCCCCCATAAAAACCGAAACATAATTTTCAGCATACCTTTTAGTATCAAGTACATACTATATTACCCGCCTAATAGTTGCTGAATAGCCAGCATACAAAATAGTCACTAGTTGTCCAAATAACTATAATTACGCCGAAGCTTTTAGTCTGAGAATTTAAATGCCGTGGCGAGAATTCTTCAATGAAACGGAAGACTTTCTTTTATTTTATTATTTAGTGAAGAAGTGTTATTAACGACTAGCATCTGTTCGCGGCTTCGCCCGCATCGTTAGTCATTTCATGTGTATTTTTTTTTGCACGGAACCCTTACTAGTGAAAGTACCGTCCATATCGGTCCAGCCAGTTCCGGAGATTAGCCGGAACAAACAGACACAAAATTAAAAAAAAACAGCCAAGTACGAGTCTTACTCTCACACGGCGGGTTCCGTACCACGAACCGAAATACCTTTCTTGTACGGGACCCACTTTAATTTTTTATTTAATTTATTTTTTGTTATTTTTTGTTATAGCGGCAATGGAAATACACACTGAAAATTTCAACTGTCATCTATTACGGTTCTTGAGATACAGCCCGCTGACAGACAGACGCACAGCGTAGTAGTAATAGGGTTCCGTTTTTTTTTGTTTAGATATAGATATAAGCTGTGTTATTGTTTAAGTGATTAATGCATATAATTTGTCTGAACACGAGCAGTTAATAGCGTGTTCTAATTTATTGTAATTCGTGCGATGAAGTCGCTTCTCGGTAATATGCATGTGTCTGATGTGTTTATGAGTGACGTTGTCCTGGTTTGACGTGACTGCATTATGGAGTGTTTTGATGTTGAGCTGTGTTGGTATTTCAATAGCTCTTAATATTTGATAGTGCAACTAAGTTGTGTGGTACTGTATTTCAGGCATTACAAACAGAATACAAATAATCTAATTCATCTGAGGGTCTAGATAACGTGCCATTTTATTAGCGCATGCTATTGTTAGAATGCTAAAATATAAGGTAATGATCACGTGACATTTTGACAGCGTTTGTCAATATGTATAAAATTAATCCCTATTTCCCTTGGTCACGGCATCACGCGTGAAAGGCTGGACCAGTTTCGCTAATTCTTTTTTTGTTGTGTTTGTTATTGTCAGAAGGTTCTTATGAAAGAAAAAAAAAAACAACCGGGCGAAGCCGAGCCGGGACACTAGTCCCATATATTCGCGGTTAGGTTATATATTCGCGGCAGCGAGGCGAAGGCGATTTGAAAATCGCCTTCGCCTCGCTGCCGCTGGTTGCGTCACTTGTCTGTCTCTGGTACTTTTGATTCAACCTACTCAGGTACGTATTTAAGAACCCTCTTAAATACGTACCCCACCAATGTGAATTTATGTGAATCTTATGCACCCACTCCAAATTTTCATTCAATATTATTAAAAATAGACTGTTGATATATTTGTATGCCAGCAACACATAAAGCCAAACTAAGAAAGTCTACAAACTAAGCTCTTTTATGAATAAAACTCCTACAAAAATACTTCCCGAAATATAAAAAATCCTCGCAAACAAATATAAAAGCAGATAACAGAATCTAAGCTACATAGCTTTGTTACGTTTTAAAATAGAATCCTCCCCCTCTCCCCTCTTAAGGTGAGGACTCCGCTCAGCTGATTGGCGATCTCATTAAAATCAGGAAAGAACCAGCAACGTTTACCTCGCCGTTATGTTGCGTCCAAAGTGCTCTTTTCATCTTTTTAAATTTTCTCTTTTCTATTTAAGGTGGTGGCTCGCATTGCTCGGGTATTTTTTTCTGAAATAGATAAATATTGTTTGGTGTAAGTTTTGTTCTAGTCATAAAACTTAACTTATTAGAGGATTTGAACAGGGATCTTTTGTGTTTCAAGGTTCCACTTGCACTTGAAAAGTCGATAATTTTATATTTTATTAGCTGTCGCCCGCGGCTCCGCCCGCGTTAATGCCGAAAATTATCCCAAAGTAACATACTCCCGGGAAAAAAACTAACCTATGTCCTTTCCTGGGACTCAAACAATCTCTATACCAAATTTCATCTAAATCGGTCCCGCCGTTTGCGCGTGAAGAAGTAACAAACATACACACACACATCTTTCGCCTTTATAATATTAGTGTGATAAAATAAAAACACAATACACGCCACATGAGAAAAATCTTTGGTTGTTCGGTCTAGTGCTAGTCAAGTGTTATTGACAGATTACCGACCCAGAAATTAATCACGCTGATGTATCATTTGAGTTAGAGATTTTTATAAATATCTGACACTTAATTCTAAACAATACTGTAAACAGAAAACAAAAATACTCCTCTAATAACACAAACCATGATTGTCCGTCTGTCACGTGAGATGATTACGGCAATTTACCTCCAGACCGTCCATTGTAGTGGCCATCGGAAGGTCAGTGCCGTTGTCAGTTTTGATTACCTAGCTGTGAATGTTTAGGTACGTGTTGTATGATTTTTATGAGATTCTGCTTAGCAATAGCTATATACGATACCTTCATACTTTTTATTACTTACAATACCTACAAGTATTTATTTATGTAAAGATTAGGTACTTTATTAAAATTCCCTTTTTATTTAGGACTAGCTTTAGTCAGTGGGTTTGCTCGAACTAAGCCTGTGACCGTATCCAGAGTCCCATCTATCCCTGTACCAAAATTCATCAAAATCGGTCAAGTGATTAAGGCTTGAAAGCGTAACAAAAAAAAAACAACGGGTTGCACTCCGGGAGTGCCGGCAGAAGTGAAAACTTGAACATTAACGTTGTGTATTTTCGATATTTTGGAATGGTTAAGGTATAATTTCGCACGAATTGCTTTAATTATTAGTATAAAAGTACTATCATTTATGTGGTAAAATACAATATTCATTTATTGCGCTATCGAACACAAACATGATAATTTATATTACATAAAAAATTTAACACTTCAGAACTTTCCCTCCGTCTTACGAATTTTCGATCAGGCCACGTGTCCTGACGCGAGTTAACATTTTTTACCCATTCCAAAAAGTGCACAACGCCGCTAAAGAAGTTTTTACTTCAAAAAATATCACATTTGAATTTTTAATATTAGTTACGATTCTTATAGGTTTTGCAAGGTGAAAGATGAGAGTATTCCCCTTAACAAAAAAAATAAAAAAATACAGAACAAAATATTTGTAAGTATTCCCGAGATTGGATTGACAGGATCTCGAGACTTCAAAGTGTCATTTCGAGGATTGCGTATTATGACTTTTTTGTTTGTTGTGCTGATCCTAATAATGCGAATTGGGAAGATGAGTGGGTCAATCTTTAATATTGTAATTTTGTTTACAAAGCTGCCTAGCTTTTCATACAAAGTTAGGTTTATTTTTATGACTGAAGGGCACGCGTTTGACCATTCATCTCACCAGATAGTAAGCGATGATGTGGTCGAAGATGAAGCACGCTTGCCTAGAAGCAACCTATATTCTTGACTTAAAGACTCCGCGGTTGTAGCTATCAGGAAACACAGACTCAGGCAGGGAATTTCACTGAATATGTTCCCAAAACGTTGATAGATAGATAGAAGTAAAATTCGGCCTCAACGTGACAGTCCTGTGTCAACGCGCTGTCGCATTGTCGCGTAGTGCCTGCCCGGTCGGAGCTTCCATTCTCCGCCAAACTAAACCGCAAACTTATAATCACGTTTCAAAGCAGACCACAGCCGAAGTTATAATCGGCAGAGCTTAAATGTGGCAGGAGTCAATCCCTAATCCGTATGACTTCAAGCAGTTGAACAGACTGCATAGTTCAGGACCTTTCAGTCCGTAACAGATAATATTTGAACAAGCTTTCATCGGTTTACCGACCCGCGTCGACCAGGCTTTGTTTTAACCAACATTTTAGACAAAAAATGTGTGGAATATTGCATCGTTCTACCTGAGAGTGAGGGATAGTTTGAAATTTTTTGTAGCACACAAAATTGAGACCAAACGTGTAAACTAACATGTATTTAAGGGGTATAATTGTATGGTTTTGTTAGAGATAGGAAGTACTGAAGTACTGATTAACTAATGTCTGGAAGTACTTACTGATTTTGACTGATATGAAACTTATAGTAATAGCTTTTAAAAAAATCCCAAAAAAATGCATGGTTCTGTTCAGTTAGGCCAGGGCAGCGACGCCGCTGAAAAAAATTTGTAAACATCCTCATAAAATCTCTAAAGAGACGTTTGAAAGTTGTTCCTCTGCAGCATGAATATTATAGACAAGGACAACATCCCAAAAACGCCGCATAAGACACTGCCTTAGTACTCCACATTAGCCAACAATTCAACCTCACACTTCCCCACATAACTACCATCCACTACCAACATCAGAACACGACACGCCATCTGATGCCAACCGTAGGAACTTTCTTTTTCCCTTCACAGAGTAATTTGCCCAATTAGGGAAACGCCTCCCCGCATCACCGGTTGCGGAGATTGCCTTCCTTATGGATCTCTTAATACGCATTGTCCTAAGATCGGGCATTCATTACGTAAGTACTATGTAATTGGCTTATGACGTCACGATTGGATGACGTCAGTAGTGGAACATTGAATGATTTTTATTAAGTTGGTAAGTGATTAGTTGTTTTGGCAATTAGTTGGCATGATAGGGATTTGGATAACATAAACGCGGTGATGTCAAAATACGGCCGTCCATATTTAGAGTATATTATTCTTAATAGAACAACCGTCAATTAGTGAGCCCCATATTACGCCAAAATTTAATACCACAATATTAAACAGGTATGAGATAATGCCAACATTAAAACAAACATTAAGTTTAAACACGTCTAGGTGACATCAAATGACTAACTTTATGACGCTAAATATTCATTTTATACTTTTCATAACACATTAAAACCTCGATCAAAGGAATGATATGAAGTTAATGTACAACTTTATGAATGCATAAATAGTGCGAGATTATGATATCAAATACCAAAGTACAGAAGAGAAACAGATATAATATTCGAAAAAGAAAAAAAAATTGTACTGCGAGATGGCATAATGAAGAGTGGCGGAAATGCTCGCGAGAGATTGCCACAGATTAGAAGGAATGGGGCGTACAGGGAAGAAAACTACGATGAATGGCGGGAACTGTGTTTTGGTGATATCTCGAACAACGACACACCAAATCTTGGACGAAAATGCAAAATTACGGTCGAAACATGTACGCTCAGCAACTAAAATCGATTAACAATATTACTATTACATAATAATATGATCTAAATTGACATAGAAATGATTCGATATCTGCTTTTTTGGCATTTCATATAGTAGCGCTTTGATAAAAATGCTTCTACTGTTCCAATTTGAATTTAATAAAAATAATATAGACTCAGAAGACCAAACTGTAACTCGATTTTTGTCGCTGACTATACCTCTAAATATAAAATAAATACAGACCCCTAAAATTGAAGTAAAATGTTGACAACTTCTGTCCTATTTGTTTACATATTTCGTAATGTATCCGGGAATATTGCAATCTGGGTTAGTGCAAGAAGTCGTTCTATTAAAATTGGAATTATACGGCTTCAAACATCTGCTATTTTATTTACAAGCAATTAAAAAGAAAAAAAAATACTTGAATGATTTGCTGCCTACGCCTACGTAAAAAGCATCAAAGCTGTTTTAAAAGCAAGATAATTTTTCATGGTAAGAAAATTGTACCGTAGTCCATATTGCGGAATTCCGTTCTTAAACGATAGAGTAGCATCGCAACAGCTGTCGGGATTAATTTTATCTACTCTATAAAAAATGTTGTGTATTTTTGGGGTTCTAAAATTAGGTGTGCATGCGACGTTTCACATAATGTGAACCAGATTGTGGTGGAATAGTTCATTCTGATAGTGGCAAATGTGTGTTCAGGGATCCGAAGCGCAATGGAGTTTCGCTGTCAATGTTCGTTTGTACCTACAGATGCAGCAATGAGAACCTCGTGTAAAGCAGTTCGACAAATCCTTTGAGAATGTTAGTTACCTACAATATACTCGTGTATTTTCGTATAACATTTATTTTGCACTGAATCTTGAATTGTTTTGAACTAGTGGGTCGAAAGAAAAATATTTGTATAGACAAGAGAATTGGGTTAATCCAGTAAGCTGCTTGGTATGCGATGGTACATCAACTCGTTTTGCTAACTCATTTTTTTTTTGTGAATCTTTCTTTAAGCCTATCTTTTTCAGCCAATACCTAAATCAATTTGGAAATAATGTTATGTATAGCAAGCACTTGTTCCAATAGCAATCAAATCAAGATTGTTAACAGGACATTGTCACTTGAATGTGTAAGGTTTTATCTTCAAAAGACAATTTCAGACACTAATCTGCATGATAATTTTTTATCCAATTAGTTATGAGAAATATGTGTCGACTTTAAAAGAGACTGACCTGGTTTCGGTGTTTCTTCTCAGAGAAATGAATACCATTAATCATCATCATTTCATCAAACAGCCTCATGATTATTACTCCGCAAAATTACCAGTATTAGTTTACCGGCTTTTATATCCTCGGTGTACGGCACTGATAAATTAATCAGGAATATTCTAGTTTCTACACTGATTGATTTTGATGTGCCGTACTTCACCGAGGCTGTGGAGGCCTGGAGACTCGCTTGCCCGAATTCAAATCCGCCCGACTACCCTTCATCCCAGAGACGGTGGGACGAGCCGCTCTGCAGGCAAGTTCAGGAAAAACTTATTGCCACATCAACTACTACTGCAGAGCGTGCGCGCCTGCTGGCTGTGGGTGAGTGGGAGTCGGGTCTCTGGCTTCACGCACTACCGTCGTCGAACATTGGCACCATGTTCGACGATACTACTTTCCGCCTCGCTGCCTGCCTGCGTCTTGGCGCTCCTTGTTGTTCTCCTCATCGCTGCCACTGTGGCGAAGTTGTCAACAGCCTCGGACACCACGGCCTGTCATGCAGCCGTAGCGCGGGTCGCATTGCGCGGCACGCGAATCTTAACGACATCATCCGACGAGCTCTTGTCACCGTCGGCGTTCCGGCTGTGTTAGAACCCAATGGCCTGGCACGCGACGATGGCAAGAGACCGGACGGCATGTCGTTATTTCCATGGAAGATGGGTAGGCCATTAGTGTGGGACGCTACTTGTGTCGATACTCTTGCGCCATCCCATCTTCCTAGCTCTTCGTGCTGTGCTGGCGCTGCCGCTGCGGCTGCAGAGAACCTCAAGCGGCGGAAATATAATAAACTTGTTGGTAGTTATATTTTCGAGCCGTTTGGGGTTGAAACTCTCGGGTCTTGGGGTCCGAGTGCACATAACTTATTTAAAGATCTCTCAAGGCGCTTAGTTGACACTTCACGTGACCCAAGGGCTGGCTTTTACCTTGGTCAAAGAATAAGCATTGCCATACAACGTGGCAAT
>NDFZ01005372.1:53101-166923 GCA_002192655.3 Mamestra configurata | reverse complement strand
TTCGGCCCAAAATTAATATATTTCCTTCGTGCTTCCCATTTATGGAAGCACCCCCACCTTTTGGACAAAATAGACCAAATTATCAAGCATACACTTACTTTAATTTTAAATGTGGCCATGGACGACAAAGCCTGGGCGCAAGCAACCCTTCCCATCCGTATGGGAGGCCTCGGCGTCCGCAAAATTACCAGTATTAGTTTACCGGCTTTTATATCCTCGGTGTACGGCACTGATAAATTAATCAGGAATATTCTAGTTTCTACACTGATTGATTTTGATGTGCCGTACTTCACCGAGGCTGTGGAGGCCTGGAGACTCGCTTGCCCGAATTCAAATCCGCCCGACTACCCTTCATCCCAGAGACGGTGGGACGAGCCGCTCTGCAGGCAAGTTCAGGAAAAACTTATTGCCACATCAACTACTACTGCAGAGCGTGCGCGCCTGCTGGCTGTGGGTGAGTGGGAGTCGGGTCTCTGGCTTCACGCACTACCGTCGTCGAACATTGGCACCATGTTCGACGATACTACTTTCCGCCTCGCTGCCTGCCTGCGTCTTGGCGCTCCTTGTTGTTCTCCTCATCGCTGCCACTGTGGCGAAGTTGTCAACAGCCTCGGACACCACGGCCTGTCATGCAGCCGTAGCGCGGGTCGCATTGCGCGGCACGCGAATCTTAACGACATCATCCGACGAGCTCTTGTCACCGTCGGCGTTCCGGCTGTGTTAGAACCCAATGGCCTGGCACGCGACGATGGCAAGAGACCGGACGGCATGTCGTTATTTCCATGGAAGATGGGTAGGCCATTAGTGTGGGACGCTACTTGTGTCGATACTCTTGCGCCATCCCATCTTCCTAGCTCTTCGTGCTGTGCTGGCGCTGCCGCTGCGGCTGCAGAGAACCTCAAGCGGCGGAAATATAATAAACTTGTTGGTAGTTATATTTTCGAGCCGTTTGGGGTTGAAACTCTCGGGTCTTGGGGTCCGAGTGCACATAACTTATTTAAAGATCTCTCAAGGCGCTTAGTTGACACTTCACGTGACCCAAGGGCTGGCTTTTACCTTGGTCAAAGAATAAGCATTGCCATACAACGTGGCAATGCCGCCAGTCTTTTGGGTACACTTCCAGTCGACAGCGATGCGGATGAATTTTTTGACGCCATATTTTAGGGTTTATTTAGTTAGGAGATTTTATTTTTATATCTAGTGTATATAGTTAGTTAAGTATTTATGGAATTAGCCTCATGATAGTTTATCCAACGTTGAAATTTCCTTTTCGTAAATCAACTTAACCTTTTTTTTTAAGGATGGGAAATTATCAAATGACTTCTTCCGCTCTGAATGGAGCGGAGGGGCGTGTCAGACTCTTACTGGCTAAAACCCATCCGTGTTCTACTAAAGCCCTTTGCGTTCCAGGGCCGTGGTGACTCTTTCGAACAAATTCCGCAACCCTGGCAGGAAATCAACTTTACCTACCTGCATAAAACGCAGGCAAGTTCAACAAAGCCTCTTTCCAAGCTGAATAGGTACGTGACATATTCATCCCGAGTTTTAACCTAGATAGACAAACAAACACATTTTGAATTCAGTCTATCTGAAATAACTGACCCAGTTGATTTAGGCCACATTCTGGCACAAGTAGGTATCTACTTACATAGTATGTCTTGAAAGTCTAGACTTCGTGGGTTCGACTTATGAGCACGTGGTTCTGGGATCGATCCCCAGGTCGGTCAATGTTATTGGGTTATTGAAAAGGATTTTCAGTAGGAGTTCGTGCGCGGTTGATGGCTCGGTCTCTTTCACATGAAACTTAAAAGATCTGAATAACATAATAGAAATACCCTTTAGCTTAAAAAATAGTAGGGTGTAACATTCAAAGAAAGAAAGAATAATATTTATTTAGCACTTACATGAAACACGCACGGTACATAGAAACAAAAAAATTATAAAAATAAATGTAGGTATTCTAAGTGTGTCTTACGGCTGCATTAAAAAGGTCCATGTTGTGTCCATGTGTGTCCATGGGTCCAAAGATCCAAGGTCATTGGGCGGTCTTATCGCTAAGAGCGATCTTTTACATAAAACCTTTTGAGAACACACTTCACATTCTGCTTACGTCGGGTTCAAGGTAGGAGTTATCATCGGCCCTTTCATTAGTAACGTCCAGCAACAGCCGGTAGTCAGAACTGGTGCGCGGTTCCCGACGCGGGACGTAAGGTTCGCCACAAGGGGGCTACTCTCTAAGCCCGAAGTCCGTAGTTTCAGACTTAGTTGCTGTATTCTAGTCCGTATCACCTAACCACTAAGAATTAATGACAACACGATTTGACAGTACTGTCAAATCGTGTTGTCATTCATTCTTAGTTCGGGTTCGGAACTAATCGTAATTCCGTAGGTGATACGGAGAAGAATGCGCCCGCAACTAAGCCCGAAACTACGGTTTGGTTTCATGAGACCCGTGAATCTGTGAAGTGTGGATCTGCTTAACACCCGTTCTACACTCCTCTGCTTACACTACAATGCTGACGCGCGTGAATATAATGTAGGTATCTTCAATGTACGTATCTACTCACACAACTACCCACAAACGAGTATGAATTGTTAACTTCCCCGAGATTGAGATGCTGTGACATTGTCAATTATACAATTAATGCCATCCGTTGTATGGTAATCAGGTGAGGGACTGAAGTATAAATAGGCTTGATTTAGGTGAACAATTGATTAATATGATTTATGTGAAAATGGAGACTGTGATATTGTTACTTGATTAAATTGAATGGCTTTGGCCGTTTAACTTTCTGTTTTCGACTTATAAATATACTAGCTTTTGCCCGCGACTTCGTACGCACATATCCCGTTTTTTTCCGTTCCCGTATAGCCTATATATAGCCTTCCTCGTGAATGTGGCTATCGTGTACAAAAATAATTTTCCAAATCCGACTGGTAGTTCCAGATATTAGCGCGTTCAAACAAACAAACAAACTCTTCAGCTTTATTATATTAAGTATAGATAAAGATTCCTCTATTAGTCGTCATCTCAGAAGTCACTCCCTTTCTAAGGTACTTAACTCTGCCCGCCCAGCCTCTTCCCAACAATGTTGGAGTGAGCTTCCAGTATATCTGAATACCAGTATTTTACATGGACCCCACAACTCAGTAACTGCTTATTAAGACACCCCTTGCCTGGTGTTAGATTTTCTGGCTTCTGACCCGACCCAACAGCGGGCCAAACGCTTAACGTGTTTATTTATTTATTTATTAGGTTAGGTTAGCTGGTAGAGAATGCCTTGATGCATTAAGTCCGCCCATGTACCACTATTGTACATAAAGTTTAAATAAATAAATAAATAAATAAATTGTTTACACATAAAAGAATACATTACAATTGGCAAAAATACATTTACAAGTGTAACAATCACTTAAAGGCCAACACCGCATGTACAATAAACGGCTTAATTCTCCGTGTTTTCCGAGGAAACTCAGTATGTCATAGATGGTCACCCATCCACAGACCGACCTCAGCAAGCGTAGCTTAATTAAATCAGTCAGTAAAGGATCATCATCTGCCTAGCTTTTTCCCAACTATATTAGGGTCGGCTTCCAGTCAAACCAGATTGAGCTGAATACCAGTAATTTATTCGGAGCGGCTGCTTACCAGACCTCCACAACCCATTAACTGGGTAACACGGTACTTCTTGGCGAGACTGGAGTCAGATTTACTGGCTTGTGACAATCCGTAACGACTGCCAAAGATTCACAAATGGCAGTCGGGACCAACGGCTTAACGTGCTTTCCGAGGCACGGAGAAAACTCGGTATATTAAGATGGTCACCCATCCACAGACCATCTTTGGCAAGCGTTGCTTAGCCTTGAAGATCGACCCGTGCGGCTGTTAATATGTAGCCACGAGATCCTCAGTAAAGCATCATATGCAAATATTTTTGTTTTCCTTCTAGCCTTCCGGCTCCCTGCATTTCCGTTTCGATACCCACAGGTAAGCATCTCAGCAGCTATTTCGAACAATCACACAAACATATCTTCATGTAATCACAATACCGATCCAGGAGTTATGATGGATCCTGCAAATAATAGTCGAATCGACGCCATTTTGACGTACATACTGATAGATCACGTCTCTGACAGACGTGGTGTAAATGGAGCATTGCTCGTTGCAGCAGTTAAAATAGGGCATTGACTTTTGAAAGAACCCTATTGTTGATTTCATAATGATATAGCAGACCTAGAATTTTTTCAAGGTCTGCCATAGATCATCGATTGATCGTCATTTATTTTTATAAATGACGATTTCGTCAACAATCAATTTAAGATAACTTCAATAGTTCTACAACTTTCGAGCGTTTTAATTAATTAAAAATCTAGTTATATCTATATTCATGTGATACGAATACCTAGAAATTCATAACAACGCTGATGATGTTGACGAATGACTAATAATTTTCCTTTATATGCTTACTTTAACAAAAGACAAAATCACGTCATCGAATCAATTCATTCCGAAATCTATCGTCACCTTAGTTTACAATTAGGGCTTTGCCATATATATGACTGCGTTTTCACATACAAGTAGCTCGCAAGTTTAATTACATTGTTGCAGGTAGAAACGTGGCCTAATTACATAATTGTTGACCTCAGAATGATATGGCAGAACAAAATGTTTTTTTTTTACAACGTTTCCCCACATATAAACTCACATACACAAACAGCCAGACCCGGAACATCTGTAGGCCATACAAATATTTGTTCCGGGCGAGGATCGAACCCGCGACACGCAGCGCAGCAGTCAATCGCTCAACCACTGCACCAACCGTGTCGTCAAATATTACAAATGACTTTTCAACAACTGACAATCGAATTATGTACTATCGTCAAAAACTCATCACCAAATGAATTCATTCTGAAATCTTTCGTCACTTTAACCCTTAACTAACTTTACATCATGGTTATTTTCAGAAAGACATGTCTCTATATCAACTACTAGCGGACGTCACGCGGTTTCACCCGCGTAGTTCCTGTTCCCGTGGGAGTACCGGGATAAAATATAGCCTATGTTACTCGCTGATAATGTAGCTTTCCAATGGTGAAAGAATTTTTGAAATCGGCACAGTAGTTTTTGAGTTTATTCATTACAAACATACACACACACAAAAATACAATTTTCCTCTTTATAATATTAGTGTAGATAAATAATAGCGCTCTAGTTTCAATTCAAACAAGACATTACCGAAATCTATTCAAAATGTTATTACGCATTTGTGAACATCTCAGAACAGCTGATAAATTGTCTAAGAGCTTACCTCTCTTGTCTCACTGAGAAATGTGATATTTTCATTCCGAATCTTAATTGGATTTTTATCCTAGCAATACGCATAAAGAAACTGACGGCATTTCTCATAATTTTAAGCAGAGAGACGAAGCAATCATTCAAATGCTTTAAGAGGTTTTAGACGTTGAATAAATTTGGTATATTTAGCTCTGGGGATTGCACATGATTCAGTTATAAACCTCCAGAAGAAGTACCTATCCAGACATATATAAAATTATGATTTTACAAAATTTGGTATACAAAAATTAATTTAATATTATGTGAGGACGATGCACCCAGAGTATGCTACTTAAAGAACAAAGTATCACCAGCAGAGGTAAACTTATTAATTTCCTAAAGAAATTTAGGTAAATTGTACTCACATATTTACAAACATTGGAACCATTAATAAAACAACAGTGTGTGAGTCAACAGAAAAATAAAAACACAAAAAAAGAAACAGTATAAATATCTATAAAGTTAATACATTAATCAACCAGTTTGACCTTCAACCCTTGACTGTCCTATGGAGCAGGACCAGCATGTTTCCAAGCATTCTTATCCTGAATGTAATCTTCTAATTTGTTTTTTTTCTAAAGTTCACAAAGTGTACTTTTAACATGAGTTTTAAATTTTCTTTCATTTAGTTCTAATATGTCAGAAGGTATTTTGTTGTAACATTTAACACAATACCCCATGAAAGAAGTGTGGACTTTAGCTAATCTAAAAAATGGTTGATCTAATTTGTCTTTATTTCTAGTATTAAAATTATGTCTATCACTAATTTTACTAAAAAGATGTCGGTTTTTCCGCACATACATAATATTTTCATAAATGAATTGGCAAGGGACTGTCATAATATTAATCTTTTTAAAAAGTTCCCTAAGAGAATCACGGCGACGCAGATTATAAACGGCTCTGACAGCTCTCTTTTGTAAAATAAATATGGATTCAATGTCAGCAGCCCGACCCCACAGCAAAATACCGTACGACATAATGCTGTGAAAGTAACTAAAGTAGACCAAACGTGCGGTTTCTACGTCTGTTAACTGTCTTATCTTTCTAACAGCATACGCGGCTGAGCTTAGACGACCCGCAAGAGATGTTATATGAGGCCCCCATTGTAATTTCTCGTCCAATGTGATACCCAGGAAAACCGTCTGATTAATGAACTCCAGTTTTTCTCCATTCAATATGATGTCACATTCGCTACTTTAAAAAAATAAAATATGAGTAACTGTATGACCGGGTTGTTTTTTGGTAAACATTTTCTAAAAATTAAACCTAGCTAGATCGATTTATCGTCCCCAAGCCCCTGTATACTAAATTTCATGAAAATCGTTGGAGCCGGTTCCGAGATTCAGATTATATATGTCACCGGAAAATGGCAAACTCCGTAAGATTATAAAATAACTTGAGAGATAGTAAACTCTCGATTAATTGTCAACTGAACATTTGGAATAGATTTTTACGCATCTAAATTTGATAGTCTATAATCTCGCGAAATCATTCCGAGAAATTGTTGATTATAATGAAATGGAAGAATACAAGATGATATACAAGAATTGTTTAAAGGTATTAGATAGATACCGAAAGAAAATACTATTCATTCATCTGTTGCAATCATCGTTTCGTCTTATTGTGCAATCATCAAAATCTAACCAGAAAATTCCGCTTTGATATCAAGAGTAATGCTCGTCCGACAAAAAAAAACAGTAGTACAATGTACTTAATGCGTCTCCATTACAGCAAGAACGTTAAGAAAACAAACATTAATTCAACAATAGTACCATGACTGACGTTCGTCGAGCCATCAACGGTTTCTAGATCTTTTGATCAAATGCCAGCAACGACCACCAGTTGTCAGTTTTATATGTTACTCGACTTACTGATGATATAAAAGATTTCAGTCGTGCTTCATCTGTTTTTTGCTTTTCGAGTACTGTGTATTTTTAGGCTGTGGGAATTTCCTGTTTAAGAAGTAGGTACGAGTACTGTGTTTTGATCGTGTATTTCTTAGAAAGTTCCTATAAGCGCATATCCCTTTTTTTTGACTGGCCTGTTGGTCGAGTGGTTAGTGACCCTGACTGCTAAACCGGAGGTCGTGGGTTCGATTCCCACTCAGGACAAATATTTGTGTGATGAGCATGATCATTTTTTCTGTGTCTGGGTGTAATTTGTCTATAATATGTATGTATTTAGAAATATATAAGTATGTTTATCAGTTGTCTGGTTGCCATAGCACAGGCTCTGCCTAGTTTGGGATCAGATGACCGTGTGTGAGTTGTCCCAAGATAGACAGATATTAGATATTATCCCTATGCGCTTATGCGTGCCTATTAGGCAGTTGATTGCAGCTTGCTTATTTTTCTGAACTACTTCTTATTTTGGTAACTGTATCAAAATGATAGGTCAAACCTATCATTTTGAGATACAAAGATTTCAATTTATTATTTACATTAAAAGCTTTCATAACATCCTCGCTTAGATAAATAGGAAATCCAAAAGCCCTACTTATATTTAAATATCTTAATTCATACCACAGTATATCTACCACATCCAAAGAATTATTGAAATTGCTTGTTTAAGCTTGAATGAGAAACGCGACAGAACTACGATAGTCTAAATATTTCTTTCATCAACATATAAATCGTTCCGAATATCCGAAGTTTCCAACATTGTTGGTGAAGACGGTAAATATAGAAGCCAAACTTTTTTCCCGATTATAAAGACGGCCACACACTCCGAGTGTTATAATTCGGTCATTTTAAATCGGTAGGTCGATAAGTTGTAATATTTACGTAACATTTCTCCAAAATTACTCATGTATGTGCACGTGGCCTAATAAACTATGTACGAATAGAATTTACAATGTAGTACCATAATTAATTGTGACGCAAGTTTCGCCGGCTGCGTGTGCGCACCTAGGCAACATTACAGGCATTTTATGTTACTGTTGTAGTGACCTACCTTATATAATGTATTAAATATAAATTATGCAATTGTTTCAAATTAAAATCAAAAATAATTTATAAACATATTTACAAAGTAACCTAACAACTAGTATTATATAAATTCAAAAATCTAAATAAAATAATTTAATGTTACTAACATTCAACATACAAACAGATATTTTGCGTTAGTAGATAATTTCTTATCAGCTAACCGGCGTAGCTATGACGCGTCTTTTGTTATAGCGGCCGGCAGGCCTGCTACGTCACACAAACCGGTTGCGCGAGCGAGACGGTACTAACAGTGCGTTGCGCTCGCGCAAGTGCGGACGATGTGAGCTACGCGTAGGCAGTATGTTCACTGAGCCGATACCGACCATTGCTATAAAAATCATAGCTTCGCCGCGCTAAACTATAACTGCACTTTCGCTTGTTTTCGTGCATCTATCATCTAAGCTATATTTCTACCACTCCTTCTTACTCTTCTTAGTGGAACTCTTGTGTGTGAACTGTAACCTGTGTCTGTGCAATAAACTTTCTTTCTTCTTCTTGTGTACTTCGGACTTCACTTTATTTCTTCATCCTACCTACATATCACACACGTCAGCCACCTACATTGGTGACCCCGTTCAGGAGCACGAGGATGACCGAGAACAATGCACGCAGTCAACAAGATGTCGGCGAGTCGGCAGCGGAAACTTTTCGTGTGGGTGTGCGTGTACCGCCATTCCACCCGGAGAAGCCGGGATTATGGTTCCACCAGATGGAAGCGCAGTTCATCCTGGCAAATATCAAGTCGGATGACACCAAGTTCTATTTTGTTACCGGCAACTTGGAAACGCAATATGCTTCGGAGGTCGAAGATATTATCGACCACCCTCCAACCACCGGAAAGTATGAGAAGCTAAAGAGTGAGCTCATAAAGCGACTTTCGGCAACGCGTGAGAAGAAAATCAAGCAACTTCTCATGCATGAAGAGTTGGGCGACCGAAAACCTTCTCAGTTCTACCGCCACCTCCTCAACCTCGCTGGTCCAGGTGTTCCAGAGGAGTTCCTTAGGACCATTTGGACGAGCCGCCTGCCCGCAAGTACACAGGCGATCATAGCTTCCCAGTCCAAGCAGGACCTGGGTGAGCTGGCTGAGCTGGCAGACCGGATCCACGACGTCGTCGGCACCCAGGTGGCATCAACATCTGCCATCACAACAGCTGCAACGTCGAGCACCCCGGGCAACTGCGTGAACTCCGAGATCGCCGCCCTGACTAAGCAGATGGAGAAGCTGGCGGAGAAGGTGGAGCGATTGTCTCGTCCCAGAGGACGATCCCGTAGTCGTACGCGCCAGCGGTCCAACTCCAACAGGTCCCAGTCCAGCTACAGAAGGTTCCCCCAGTGCTGGTATCATCAGAATTTTGGGGACCGGGCTAGGAAGTGCGTGAAGCCGTGCGACTACCATACGTCGGGAAATGTGAGGGGCAATCAGTGATGGCGACCGATGATTGTCCGAGTGCTGGTCGCTTATTTGTCACCGATCAAAGGTCAAAGGTGCAGTTTTTGGTCGACACCGGTAGCGACCTCTGCGTCTACCCTCGGTCGGCATTAACAAGACGACTTGAGAAAACTAATTACCAGTTATGTGCGGCAAACGGGACATCAATAGCTACGTATGGGTTCATAAATTTAACTTTAAACCTAGGGTTGCGCCGCGACTTCGCTTGGCGATTTATTGTAGCCGATGTTACAAAGGCGATAATAGGCGTGGATTTTTTATCGTTTTATGATTTGGTTGTTGATTGCAGGAACCAACGCCTCATCGACAATCATACTACGCTCTCCACCCCGGCGTCACCTGTCCGTCGTTCTGATGTCGTCTCTTCGGTGAAAGTAAGTCTTGGTGATTCCGCATACATACACATACTACAAGAATTTCCAGACATCACTCGCCCACATGGTATACACCGCACTCCAAAACACAATACTGTACATCACATTCGCACTACGTCAGGGCCACCAGTATCGTGTTCACCTCGCAGGTTGGCCCCTGACAAATTAAAAATTGCCAAAGGGGAATTTGAGGCAATGCTGCAGTGTGGCACCTGTCGCCTGTCCGAGTCACCGTGGTCGTCGCCTCTCCACCTAGCACCTAAGAAAGACGATGGTTGGCGTCCCTGTGGCGATTACAGGATGTTGAACGCGCGAACCATCCCTGACCAGTACCCCATCCGGCACATCCAGGACTTCGCTCATAGCCTGTCTGGCTGTACCGTATTTTCCCAAATTGACCTTGTAAAAGCATATAACCAGATTCCTGTTCATCCAGACGATATCCCGAAGACTGCAATCACAACGCCGTTCGGTCTTTTCGAATTCCCTTATATGACGTTCGGGCTACGAAATGCCGGACAGACGTTTCAGCGCTTCGTGGATGAAATGCTCAGGGGTCTGGACTTTACGTACGCCTACTTGGATGACTTTTTGATCTTTTCGAAAGACCAGAAGACCCACGAGCATCACCTGCGCCAGATTTTTTCCAGGCTCCGAGATTACGGTATGGTCATCAACAGTTCTAAGTGCGCCTTTGGAGTGTCTGAGGTAAATTTTTTGGGCTACCACATCTCAGCGAAGGGTACAAGACCATTGCCTACCAAGGTCGAAGCCGTGCAGAATTTCCCAGCGCCTAAGACCGTAAGAGAGCTGCGCAGATTTCTTGGGATGCTGAACTTCTACAGAAGGTTCATTCCAGGTGCAGCTAGTCTCCAAGCACCTCTGAACACTCTGCTCACTGGATCGGTTAAAGGTTCACATCCCGTCAATTTTACATCCGAAGAGTACGAGGCATTCCAGAACTGCAAAAATAGCCTTTGTCAAGCAGCACTGTTGGCTCATCCTGACTGCAACGCTAAGTTGGCGTTGGTCACGGATGCGTCAGACAAAGCCATAGGCGCGGTCTTGCAGCAACTGAATGCGGGGGCTTGGGAGCCTCTTGCCTTCTTTTCGCGAAAGCTGACCTCGGCGCAGGTTAAGTACTCACCTTATGACCGCGAGCTGCTCGCCATTTACGAGAGTGTGAAGTATTTTCGGCATATGCTGGAGGCTCGTGACTTTGTGATTTACACAGACCACAAGCCTCTTACATTCGCCTTCCACACTCGTAAAGAGAATTGTTCCCCACGACGCTTCCGTCACCTGGATCTTATAGCCCAGTTCACAACGGACATCCGGCATATATCTGGAAAGAATAATGTCGTGGCGGATACCCTCTCGCGCGTTGAGGAGATTACTCAACCTGTGCCCGCTGAAAGGATCGCTGCAGCGCAACTGGAAGACCAGGAGCTGAAGCAACTGCTTATCGGGGATAACGCGTTACGCTTACAACAGGTTAGCGTACCAGGATCGCAGACGCAACTATACTGCGACGTCAGCACCCCTACGCCAAGACCTTTTGTGCCCAAGGAGTTGCGCAGGATAATTTTCCTCAGTTTGCACTCCTTGAGTCACCCAGGCACCAAGGCATCAGCAAGATTGGTTGCTGACCGATATGTGTGGCCTGGCATCAGGAAAGACTGTCGAGAGTGGGTACGCTCTTGCCTGTCTTGCCAGCGCTCGAAGACCACACGACACGTCTTTGCACCACTGGGAGCTTTCAAATTACCGCAATCGAGATTTTCATTCATCCACATTGACCTCGTAGGACCTTTGCCATTGTGCCAAGGTTTCCGCTATTGTCTCACAGCCGTCGATCGCTTTACGCGATGGCCAGAGGCAATACCGTTAGCAGACATAACTGCAGAAACAGTGGCAAAGGCTTTACTGAGTGGTTGGATTGCTCGTTTCGGCTGCCCATCGGATATCGTAACCGATAGAGGTAGGCAGTTCGAATCAGCACTCTTCAAATGCCTGTCTGCCATTGCTGGGTTCCAACATCGCAGAACAACTGCGTACCATCCAGCCTGTAACGGACTGGTGGAACGATTCCACCGTCAACTCAAGGCTGCGATTACCTGCCACGCAAATGACAGTTGGGTGGACTCTCTTCCACTAGTCCTGCTAGGTGTTCGCAGCGCGTACAAGGAAGACGCTCAGGCTTCAGCCGCCGAATTAGTTTACGGCCAGCCAATGCGCCTTCCAGGGGAATTTTTTGACCCTCAGTCTGACGAGACCGTTGACATGACCGCTTACCTGTCAAGGCTTCGGAGTATTATCCGGAATCTGCAACCATCACCAGCAGCCAGGCACAACAGCAACTTCAAAACTTTTATTTACAAGGATTTATCCTCTGCAACTCACGTGTTCCTTAGGGACTGCACTGCCGGTGGTGGTCTGAAACCGGCATACTCTGGTCCTCATAAGGTCATCGAAAGAGGTGACAAGGTGTTCAGAATAGTGGTAAACGGTAAACAGGTTACCGTATCGATAGACCGCATTAAGCCGGCCTTCATACTGCGTGACCCTGACAACACATCATACTCACCACAGACCACTAACATGCACCCTAACTCACCACAGTCACCACTCAACACTAACACTCACCACTACACACCCAACGCGGATAACCAAGACTTGCCTTTGGCTGACGATGACGTCATCAAGACGACGCGGTCGGGACGTCGCGTTAGGTTTCCCGACTATTATCGCCCTTGACGGTCTTTGGAAGGGGGTGATGTAGTGACCTACCTTATATAATCTATTAAATATAAATTATGCAATTGTTTCAAATTAAAATCAAAAATAATTTATAAACATATTTACAAAGTAACCTAACAACTAGTATTATATAAATTCAAAAATCTAAATAAAATAATTTAATGTTACTAACATTCAACATACAAACAGATATTTTGCGTTAGTAGATAATTTCTTATCAGCTAACCGGCGTAGCTATGACGCGTCTTTTGTTATAGCGGCCGGCAGGCCTGCTACGTCACACAAACCGGTTGCGCGAGCGAGACGGTACTAACAGTGCGTTGCGCTCGCGCAAGTGCGGACGATGTGAGCTACGCGTAGGCAGTATGTTCACTGAGCCGATACCGACCATTGCTATAAAAATCATAGCTTCGCCGCGCTAAACTATAACTGCACTTTCGCTTGTTTTCGTGCATCTATCATCTAAGCTATATTTCTACCACTCCTTCTTACTCTTCTTAGTGGAACTCTTGTGTGTGAACTGTAACCTGTGTCTGTGCGATAAACTTTCTTTCTTCTTCTTGTGTACTCCGGACTTCACTTTATTTCTTCATCCTACCTACATATCACACACGTCAGCCACCTACACTGTTATTGAACGCATACTTGATATCAAAGGGGGTTAAGGAACTCGTAAACATTTGGTTCAATTGGTTCGATTGCTTTACAATTCAGGGGTTCCCAACCTGTGGTCCGCGGACCATTGGTGGTCCGCAAGGGCTAAAATATGGTCCACGAAAGGTTTAAAATTTCAATCTTTTCACTTTAAAAAGGTCATTGATGCAAACTGATTTTCAGTTTGTTGTGGTTTCTACGACAATGCTTTTTACCTTTGATTACATATGTAGGTAGTTTTTATGCTACAAGTTCTGATTATCTATATTGTTCAGGATATAAGTTTTTTTTTAAGATAAGTACAGTTTAATTCTCTTCTACATTTCTGGTCCCTGCTAACCACAAATAAAACAAAGTGGTCCCGGGTTAAATAAAGGTTGGGAACCACTGCTTTGCATATTTGCGCGTATGACGTGGCTGAGTCTGGAGTCTGTATGCGGAAAAGCGTTCGGAACTAAGAAGTGTTTTCCTACATTTCACGCACATGTTCGACAAATTGTATCTTGAGTTATGTTGAAAACAATGTGGCAGCTCATTTACAATTGTTAAACTAGTTAGGTACTACCCAGAAATAATTTCAGTTTTCAGGAACTATTTTCTGTTCCCCGATCGTTTGTTAGGTTCTTGCTTGTTACATTTACTGAACCACATGCAGCATACCAATTTAGTTAGACAATAGCTTTATTGCAAAACTCATGCCAAGTCGTAAAGATCTTAACAAGATCGAGTGCACAATAAATCGATGCTGTTTTCACTGCTCAATAAACTTCTCAAGACATGCATTGGGTGTTGACGGCAAAAACGTTTGTGTCTGCGCGACAATATGCAGGAATCTGTTGCAGGTAATTGGGAGGTAATAAACATACTGAAGTCTATGTTTGTATCATTTCTTTGGCAACGGATATAACGGGTTAGAGAACGATGAAATATGATGAAACAATTATTATTTGTTCTTATAACACTGCGGCCGCTGCTCGAGACTATCCATTCAAAGCAAGCGTGTCAATAACTATTGGTACGTTGACTTTGACGTCGTAGGTAAACATTTTATTGTTGCGGAATTTGTTGGAAAGAGTCACCGCGGCCCTGGAACGCAAAGGGCTTTAGAAGGAACACGGATGGGTTTTAGTAAGTAAGAGTCTGACACGCCCTTCCACTCCACCCAGAACGGAAGAAGTCATTTGATGATTTCCTATCCTTAAAAAAAAAGGTAAACATTTTATTACCTTACAATACTTTTATAATGGAATATGTAGGTATGTCACTTACCTAAGATGGTTTTTATGAGGAATTCCCAAAGGTCTGACTGTAGTTTCTCACCTCACACATCTATTCTTTCAGTACATAATATTACCAAACTGATGTATTCAATGTGTAACTATTAAGTAGCTACAACAACATGATTCAGATTTCGGTGCTCACGAAATACTTCACAGATTAGCAGATAAGTGTCACCGGTTAACTATAGAAACAGGCTGGGCGTGACAATTCTGAATATGCATGTGAAAATGCAACTTTGGGTGTATCGTCCTCACATAATATTAAATTAATTTGTAAATCCACCAAATTTTGTAAATCATTATTTGAAAAGAGTAACTATGGAGTTTCTTGTCCGTTCTTCTTCATAAGAATCTACCTTTCCGAATGGACAGTAGAGTCACTTTATTAATGTAATATTATTATTGTACTGAACTGTAAATGCTGACGTTCAAAAGTGCCGTTTAATGGCCTAATTGAAATAAACGTTTTGACTTTTGACTTTCGCTGCTTGATGATACGGTGATTCCGTGTTTTATGATTAACTAGCCTTTGGCCGCGACTTCGAATCCCGTTTTTCCTCGTTCCCGTAGCCTACAGCCTTCCTCATGAATGTGGCTTCCAAATCCGACTGGTAGTTCAAACAAACTCTTCAGCTTCATTATTAGTATAGATTTCAAGAAATTATTTATTTATTAAAACTTTATGCACAAGTAAAATCACTGTACAAAGGCGGACTTATGGTGTTGCAGAGACAAATTATGTGTTTCAATATTAACCTGGATGATCAAATCAAGTTAGATGAGAGTCGATAAACTTTAGAGGATGCAAATCGATCAAAGTGCAGGAGTTGGTCGGATAAACTTGCAGTCATCCGGTCGGTTACCGTGGGCTGTCCCGCTAACTGACTGTATGATGTAGTGATAGTTCGTCTAGCTTTGTCGGAAACCTATGAGATACTAGATCGATAAATTAAGAAGAGCAGATTCACTTAGGGTGCGTTCATTAGTATTACGCAACGAAATTTTTGAAGATTCTTGACCCTCCCTCCCCCCCATATAACGCGCCGTAACGTTTTTCTGTACCCTCCCTAAACGTTACGTTTCATTCAAGTGGCAATTTTGACCTAAAAGTCACAATTATGTCTACTACTCTCATGTTACCTACTTTTTTTAATTCATAAATGTCATTTCAAGAAAAATATTGACGTTTCATTTTTGTTTGGCAAAATGACCACTGTTTGGTAACTGTGGAACTCGAAAATATGTTTAGTAAGCTAGCGTTAAATAAAAAGAAACAATGTTACGTAACGCGTTGTTCGAACACCCCTCCCGCCCCTGTAACGCATCGTAACTTTTTACAAGACCCCCCCTCCCCCCAAATTGCGTTTCGTAATACTTGAACGCCCCCTAAGCCGACTTTGTCTCTAAGGACTAACTCCATCTTGTAGCTTCGCAGGATTTCTATAGTAAATGCTTGTATCATCGCGTCGGTGTAAAAGCAGTATATATAATATGTAAGATAGTAACGAAATCCNCCCCCCCCTTATTGGATTAGATGTGATGAACATATTTTTTTAAAAGATAATTTAATTTTGATCTTAAAATGAAATTTGGACTAAATTAAAATAGTCGTCCCTATTTACTTTTTCTGCACGCTGATCAGTCAATTCTGTACAATTCGGAGTCTCGGAGAACACTCTTTACTTGAATATTTTTATAAAATTGAGGAGTACCAAAGACATTATCCATCAATGGATTGTGAGGGAGGTGTTAATATATTAATACATTTCTAGATCCTAGATATGTGGGAAAGGGGAATAGGGGGGGGGATTTAGTATACATGTATCTATAGTTAATAATATGTATTTATCTGTGTATATTTTATATTTTAAGTAGTAAAGAAGTTGCGCCGATGACAGCCCCATTTTATGTCATTCCAGGTTGGCTGGAAGAGATCGCGGAATGCGATAAAGCCGCCCATTGTACATGTGTAGTTTGTAGTTTTCTTTTTTTTTAGCTCAGGCCTAAAAGAAACATAGGACATATTGATGATCACCCATCGATCTTATTAACTGCAACGCTGATTATGACAAGAGCATAGTTTGTGAAGAACATCAAACACGAATGAATACGTGCGAACAGCTTCAGAAACGACTTGTAACGACAGCCGTCAGGTCCAACATGAGTTATATTGTAGTTGCAATGCACCACTTGATTGACACGTAATTATAACTCGTACTGGTGTGTTTGAACTCACACCAGCACATGTTAATAATAGCTCGTATTCATAACATCCTGTATTTGTTTGAGCTGAATATGAACCGATCTGGACTGCCAGCTTTTATAGCTGAGGTCGGTGAGGAAGTATTGTCAAAATAGTATGTTGGTACAGTCAACCACAAATCAGGGGTAACTCTTGTACTACAAAAATCATCTCTATTGCTACGCCATAAAGTAGTTGTCACTGTCAAATTGTTACCATTGATGTATTGACTGCAGTTGAAGCTGAAGCAATATTCTTAATGAATGGCTGCGGATTGCGGTTGTTTTTAAGCTCCATTATTTACGATGTAAGTTTATAGTGTAAAGTGATCTCTTAAAAATTGGTTGTCTGTAAAGTCGGTTTACGGACGATAGTTTAACGTGACATTGATGAAATGATCGTAACGTTACAATGAGCGTAACGTTACGATGAGCGATTTATTAGACGTTGTCACGTCAAAACTACAAGTAGTGATTGCGAATTATAGCAAAATTGCGTTTATTACTCAAAAGTTGGCAGTATACAGTATAGGACATGCACCTAGATACCTTAAAGGTTGTAACTTCCTTTATAACCATGTAAAACTTAAACTTCTACCTACACGTTTACAGTTTTCCTCCTCTGCGAATTTCAGTGGCAAAGCTGTATATGTCAGTAAGCTCCCACATTAAGCCTTAGTACACAAACGTTACCATTTCTCTCCCTGCTGGCTTCCGACTTGATTTAAACAACGTGTTTTCTTGGTTTTTGCTTTGACAAAAGCTGTGGAATTACTGCGACACAAACGAACTTCAAAAACATTTGAAAATAGTTTCAAATGTAGTGACTGTAAAAAATCAAAAAGGTAAGTAGGTTCAAGAATTGGGGGAGGCCTATGTCCAGCAATGATCTTCAGCAGTGAGGAGTCTTTCGGCTATGATGATGAGGTTCATAAAAAAAAAAATAAGCTGGTTACAATAATACCTGCTAGTGACATAGTGACCGATAAATAACAAGATTACATTAGTTGAAAAAAGATTTAACATCAGCTACGTTGAGTAAGCTTTCAAAATACAAGGGTTACGAACCCCTGAAAAGATAAAACCGAGACGACACACTACGTAAACAGCGTATAAAAATTACTACCTCCCATAAATGGGAAGAAGAAAATTGCTCTCAGATTACAGGGCTTCCACAAGGCGGTAAAAAATGCATGTTACATACAGCCCTTTGAATGGAGCCGGTACAGAATTCAAGCTCGCTTCTTTAAAATTTCATTAGCTAGGTTACGAAAATACAGTAAGAGAAAACTTTAGATAATACTTTGCACCACTACTGCGTCGTTGTTCAAGAAATGTAGAACAAGGTTGCTATCAGGGTATTTTGCTGTAAATTTGGCGGAATTTTGTAGATCTTTGTGTAGGAAGGTACAGTGAGCTTTGGCCGTGACATCAACGCCTCAGGCGAATCTAAATACATTGAGTAAGTATCAAGATTTTTTGCAAACTAGTCAGTTGGTATTTTCATAACATGGCTGGCACTGGTGTAGAAATAACGACCATTTTGGATTTTTAAATGTTTCCATCAAATCTTTTAAACCCGAAATTGATTTATTTACCAGAACTGGCACGCGCTACAGGACGAGACAGTTTATCAGAGTAAACGAACTTAACCCTAACTAAACATCCAAGAAACTATGATGAGCCCATAATATTTTTCAAACACATCTAATTCGCAGAATTTCTTCCAGTAACATCACCCACAAACTCAGTATCAACAAAGAATTTAATCCAAACCGAGCTTTACAAATTCATATTACAAAAACCGAACGAGATCCAATTCATTTAAATTTATTTAAGGAGAGTCCGAATAGCTTTGAATTTGTAACTGATGAAAGAACATCGCCGATAGACGGACTAGATTGTAATAAAAAGACTTTTTTAAATCCGCAAAGAAATCTTACAAGCAACAAAAGGAAAGCAAGGAAGGTTGGACTGCCAAGAAATCTCGTGCAGTCGGCGAGGCTGGGAGTAATCCTCTTAACAGACGAGTGAACCGGGTTGCTTACAGCAAGTGTGACTTCGAAGCGGGTGCGGGGAATTAATAAGTATGGCAGTGTAGTGGTTTACATAAAAAAATCTTTGTTCAAGAGTCGCTCGAAATGCGCTCTTTATTGCCTTGTGACATGAACTGTGTCGTTCGTGTTTGAGAATTGGCTACTGTTTAGCTGAACAACTTTAAATAATGTTCGGTAGTTAATAACTTCATTTTTGCATAAGTGGCAAATTATTTACTACTTAACAGTTCAACAAAAAATCCGGACTTGTATTCACGGAAACATGTTAGCCGCTCGCTCATTCTGGAATACAGAAGGTTCCGCTCTCCAGTCATGTATCACAAAAGTAGTACTATAACTCCTAACAGCTTCAACGCCATGTATGCAATTCGCCAACGTCGTGGAAACGACGGCCGAACCATGAATCCACTCCAGCCATCCTCATGTGTGAAGCTTAAGCAATATATTTCACGTCATGGCTTATTAATAACGTCTACAATACTATCCTAGCTATTACATTACATAATTTATAGCCCAAATCCTGCCGTAGGTACATAGGGCCTAGGTACATCATTTCCTCCCTTGGATTAAAGTGATCGCAAGATGAGGGCAATAACTAATATTTCCTAGGTCTGCCTTATAAGAAACACATTTGGATTCCTAGTAGACGTACGGCAGTATATTTATTATTTTAGTATTGAAGAGGATAATACTTTTCTTTGGTTCGGGAGGAAATATGGAGAGAGAAAGTAGGTTACCTATTTTCGCAGTAAAGCTTTATCATCTTGGCTTTATTGAGAGAGAATCCGAAAATAAGGATCTTGGACATAGACGCGATACTTCAAAGGAGTTCTGTGTTATCGAATTTTCCATTGACGTCGCTAATAAAGTTGAAAACGATCCAGTTACTTCGGAAGAAAAAGAAAACAGTCATCTTAAAGAACCTACAGTTGAAAATACTTGCTGTAAACTCGTCTAACTTTTAAGTAACAACTCTTTTCCGGGCCAGCAGTCAATATTGCACAAGTATTTTTGTCGAGAGCGAGTGCGGCTGACAGGTCATCTGGAACAAATCTCCAACTAGCTCGCCTCGAATCTAGTTTAGTGGCATTAATAGCTTTGACTTTAGCGATATTAACAATGGATTTAATCTGGTTTTATCTGCTGTTGATGACAGAATTTGGGAGAAATTGTTTGTAGCAAAAAACTAATTAGAAATGTGGGAACTGCATTTAGAGATTGAGGAAAGATGTAGTCCAACTTTGTAGTCCAAGTACCTTCCGAAAGCCGTTCTGAAACTTTTGAGTTTCCCGAGTTTGTCTGTCCGTCTTACTGTTTGTGAGGGCTAGACTGCCGAAGTGATTTCAAAGGGAAGAGAGGTAACTTGCATCAATGTAATGGGCTTAGATACCTAATTTAAGTCCTTCAGTAATTAAGTTGATAACTTAAAAAATCGCTTCAAGTGTGCCTATAAAATTGAAAGAGTTCTCTCTATTTCTCCAGGATCCCATTATCAGATCCTGACTTGATGATCATGGGACCACCTGGGAAGTATACACGTTCAAACAAAAAAAATCCAAATAGGTCCGACGAATTGAGAATCTCCTCCTTTTTTGGAGTCGGTTAATAATTATGGCTATTTATGGTCTTCGAAGCAGCGACTATGATCATAGGTAAATCAAAAATAAAATTTCCTTTTCAAAATCCTAGCTCCTTCGAGCCTCCTCATTTAAATCTGCGACCCGAAGATTCTAAGAGGCTTATTAGCATATTTCAGTGATTTTAAAATCTGTTGAGAATCTGATAATGGGCACGTACACTCGTGATTACAGCAATTGCTTCTCTTAGCTGATTGTCTTTACGATACGGCTTTGTGTAATGTTTCTCTAACAATAAGCTCGAAATTCAACACACGAACGTGGATTTTCGAAATCTTTATTCGACTAGCGAAAATTGTGTTAAAGAAAAACTTTGAAAGACTTATCAAAACACACAAGAATCAGAATTCTCGAAACCTTTAACCTAATCCTTTATCAATGAAAGTTATCAAGCAAAAAAGAATATATTCAGGCAGTCAAACAAAATCAAATATTATTATATCAACCGAGCGAAATTTAATTTTTGACGCCGAACACGATACAGAACTCTTCTGAAGAATGTTTGGAAAAATTTCGGCTACCGAAAGTTAAATGGAAAAGTTTACCACTCAAATTGACAGTGTCGCCCGATTGGGGCGACCCGAACGGGGTTAATAAAATCGGTTTGTGACATGGAAGTAAAGTGTTATATCTCTATTACGGCTATAATAAAATAACTTTAAGCTAAATTTTGTGAACGGAGGGCGAACCTCTGTTTGGGCGGGGTTCTTTGTACAGTCACTTCCCTCTACCATTGTGTATTTTGAACATAAATTTCGATTTTTTACCACAAATTGCTGTTTCAGCACATGTAGGTAAACAGTAGCCGTATAAAACCTGTATAGTGACTCAATATACTTATATTTCGAATATTTTTTATAGGAAAATTCCCAAGGAATCTCTATGAGAGGACCGAAGCGTTTGTTTGTAATAGGGATTTTCCCCGGTAACAAGTAATAAAAAAGTCTTAATACTTGAGGCTGAGACGGGCAAGTGAAAGTTAACCGGACGCCACAAGCAATCAAGACTTTGAAAAATTAAGCTCTTAATTAAAAATGAATTCTTAAACTTGCCTTGTTAATGCAAAAAGGGAAATGCAGGTAACTTTTATCGGTTTCTGACAAGGATTTTTTCAGGGCCTTTCAGGAATTTTGGTTGTATTGTTTTATGTAGTCGATAAGAACACATGGTAAAAAACATAATGTAAGGAGTTTTTCCAACCAATAATTCGAAACAAAAAAAATAATTTTACAATTATTTTTAAGCCTCTTTTTTAAAAAAAGCTTTCAAAATATTCTGAACAAATGGACTAATCTGAGCAACACTCTTGAAGCCACTTGAAATAAAAAATAAAAAATTCAGCTGGTTTGCTCCTACCACTTCAAAAATCTTTAGTAGGTACTTATTACCAGAACAGGTGAAACTAACTTAACTACGCGAACTTGTATCTGCTTAAGCTCAACTTTTAACAACATGTAACAGATAGTGTGTTTACAAAGAAGGTTTTAAGATACTGTAACCATGAATTTCCTCGTTTGCTTTTTCATTAATAGTAGTAGAATTAGTTAATAGTGAGGTACAGGCACGAGACCGGTTGGTGTGGCGACGCTTGGGGGTGGCCTATGTCCAGCAGTGGACGTCTTTCGGCTGATATGATGATGAGGTTAAATTCTACTGATAATATGAATGTAAAAGTTTGTTAGGATGGATGAATGTTTATTACTATTTTAGGAACTACCTAAGTACTGAACGGATTCAGATTAAATTTGACACACAAATCTATACTATATTATTATTATTTTATATTAGTTTGTTTGGTTGGTTGAACACGCTAATCTCGGGAACTACTGGTTCGAATTGTTTTTTTTTATTGTTGGGTAGCCCATTTATCGAGGAAGACTATATATCTAACATCCAAGGCTATATATCTAACATCACGCTACGACCAATAGGAGCGGAGCATTAATGAAAAATGTGACACAGACGAAGTTGCGCGGAACAGCTAATGGTTTACAACCTGGATTTACTCATACTCCCAGTCCCTGGGCCGCATCTTAATTAATATAATTTGGTTATACATTAATCATCTATCTACCCGACTGTCCCATAAAGGGTTAATGTTTTAGGTTTTGATTTGAGCCCAAAACATTACAGTTACCACAAAACCCATTGCTCATAATATCCAGTTTCCTTCACAATCCCCATTCATATTATAGAAACTCTAAACAAACGGCTCGTACAAAATCTTAAAATAATAATCGTTTATTTCTGTTTATCTTCAGGTTAGACATCGTTAACGACACGTGCGTCGCACGCACATACATAATGGTAGACGGTTACAGAATAATATGTTAATGAAGTGCTCATAATATTCGCATACTTCTGCATAGACTGTGAGGCGCGCCAAGAATTGCCTGTCACCTGTCACTCAAGCAGGAATAATGGTTCAGCCTGATTTGTGCGTCTGCAGGAAGAAAAGTTTGGTTGTTAAACTTTTGAAACATGACAAAAATGGTTAACTGAGTATTTCGTGCTGAAATGCTTTTATTTTAATTGTTTTTCTGGCGTTTGACCACTTGGTAAGCGATGATGTGGTCGACGATGGACTAGAAGTAACCTATACAATCCTGTCTTAAAGACCTTCAGAGTAGATATCAGGAAACTTAGAATTTGGAGAGGAACCCCACTGCTCAGATCTCTCTCGTGCGCACCTTATCACTCCATCTACTACCTACTCCTTATCACCACCAGAGATCGTGCATCATCCCAACAATGACAGCTCCAGATATAGACAGATGCGATTGCCTCACTTGCCGTGCTGTGACGTGTGTGAATAATTGGTTTGCACACGTAAATCATATGCGAAAAACAAAAGTTTACAAGTACACCAACTAAAAGACAGCATTGAATTAGTATTGGCCCCTTGCCTGGATGGCAAATGTAACAGATGGAACTGAGAATCGTTACTGGAACTCGTATGTTATGGGCTGATTATGACCGTCAGCCATAAACGTTTGCCAGGGTTGCGGAATTTGTTCGAAAGAGTCACCGCGGCCCTAGAACGCAAAGGGCTTTAGAAGGAACACGGATCCCATCCAGAGCGGAAGAAGGAAGGAGGAGAAGCTACAAATCAGACCATCGTACTGAATCGACTGCTTGGTCTTAGCTTCCATAATTATTTGAATCTATACTAGCCATACTAATATTATAAAGAGGAAAGTTTTGTTTTTTTTGTTATGTAACGAATAAACATAACAACTACTGGACCGATTTGAAAAGCTCATTCAGCAATGGATAGCTACATTATAAGCGAGTAATATAAGCTATATTTTATCCCCGTACTCCCACGGGAACGGGAACTACGCGGGTGAAACCACGTGACATCCGCTAGTATTTAATACACACGATTTTACGTGCTGATTTTCGACATTATGACGTATTTATGTTTTACTAGTGTCTTTCCTTGAGCCTACATGGTGTGGATTACGGCCCATTCCCCCTCATAGATACGAGGCCGGTGGCCCAGCAGTGGGAACGCTATAAGCTGACTATAGCTAGCTAATCTATTTCAATTATCTATTCTGTAGTGCTCGAAGATACTCCTCATTCTTCAAAACTAGGTATACTGTTTTCTCCGTGACCATATTATATACTTCTGCCATCTTATGCGGAATACAGATGGATTTTCTTGTAACGGTTACTACGATGCCCACGGGAAGATAAGTCTTCAACTGTTTGTTCCACAGAAAGGAAAATTGTACGTGAAATTTTGAATGCAAGGAACGGACAGTATTTTCTATTTAAGCATTTACAATATAACACAGTTGTGTTATCTACAAGAAAGTAGCAAGTTGTGAGAATTCACGCAGAGAAACGTTGCTTAATGACCCTTGTGGTGATAGACTTACTTTACTCAATGTTACTTTGTTTGAAATTACTTTTCGTGGCTTGAAAACCATTACTGGTTTAAGAGCGCCCAATATCGTGTTTCTAAGGTATGAGGTAGGTTCTGGCCAGAGCCTGCCAGGGTTGGGGAATTTGTTCGAAAGAGTCACCGCGGCCCTGGAACGCAAAGGGCTTTAGAAGGAACACGGATGGGTTTAAGTCAGTAAGAGTCTGACACGCCCTTCCGCTCCACCCAGAGCGGAAGAAGTCATTTGATGATTTCCCATATTAAAAAATAAATTATTTATAAGGTAGGTAATGTATGAGATGATAGGTGTAATGTAGTCTTCATTGCACTAAAGATGGTGGTATCCTGTAGGTACCTATGGTCTTGGTTCTTTTTACGACCTAAAAAGGCAATTTCAGTTTCTCAACGCCGCGTTTTAGAATCGAAACTGGAACAGCCTGTAAATATTCGATAGAAACTCCCCGTTCCACAAAGTATCCAGGCCAATTTAAAGATATCAAATAAAAGTAGAAGCGATGTTTGCTACGTAAATTACTGGACCATCACAACTTTTCAACGAAAAGCAACACAGTAGAAATCGTCGGAAAAACCTATCAAAACTTGAGAAAATTCAATAAGGGCACTTGGAAAGTTTGTTAAAGGAAGTAGCGGGGAATATTTTCATGAAAAAAAAAGGAATCTCAATTTGTGTCGCCGGTAAAATAAAAATAACGTGAAAACCCTCAAGGCTTGGTGGAGGAATCGAGTTTGTTTGTCAACTTTGTCTGATGATGTCCTGTAAAAATATTGCGATTCATTACCATTTCTGAAAAGTATTCTGATTTTTTTTTCAAACTAGACAACATAGTTTGTAAACTTTTTTTTTTCATTCATGTAGGAAATAAGCGGTATAGCAGCTTCGTTTTTTTAGGGTTCCGTACCTCAATAGGAAAAAACGGAACCCTTATAGGATCAGTTTGTTGTCCGTCCGTCTGTCTGTCTGTCAAGACCCTTTATCTCAGAAACTTTTTTTCAACCGAAAGGTTAAGTTTGTCCTTCAATCTTACCTGCTATATTTTGCTTTCATAGTTTATGAACTTCCGTAGGTAATGTATACTCGGAAAAAATCAAGACTCGATCGGAACCCTAGGTGCGCGAGTCTGACTCGCACTTGTCTGGTTTTTTGTATTGAGAAAGGCAAAATCTGTCTTAGTAAGAGAGGAATAAAGTTTATAGTAGGTATTTTGGTAATATGGTTAGAGGAAGACAAACAAATCGATGGATAGATTTTGAAAAACATGAGTAGACACTAAAGGAGATGACGGAAAATAGAGTCAAAATGGAAGCCAGAAGCAAGAACAAAACACGCTGCTCCAACCCCAAGTAAATTGAAATAGGGACAGAAGAATAAGATGTTAATACATTTAAAACCAGGATTTTGAAACTGGTACCGGCAGATATTCTCAGAACCAAATGTACCACAATCATGTCAGAAGATATAAATCTTGTCGAAAACTTCCATCATTCATGAAATCATGACATCATGTTTTATACGAGAAACGCATGTATTTGCATACCATGTGTTTGTTTAAAGACATAAAGAATAATAAAAAGTAGGTATGTAACAAAAACAAACTGAGCATGTTTTATTTAAAATATTTCTCCGACACGATTATGATCTAAAACAAATTTTGCTGTAATAAATTTTAAGCTCCGTTGAATTTTGATAAGATTTACTAGCAGTAATAAAATTTTATTTCAATTTTATATAATAGAGAGTCGATTTTTCTTCTACACATTTTCTTCATATTTTACAACATTCTTCTTTAACCTACCTGTATCCCTCGAAAATATTATCCTGTAAAAATCACATTAGCCTAAACTGTTTTATTTGTAAACTTTTAATTTGAAGTGTCTGACCGTCCCTACCAATGAGTATCGATATCGATTCCTTTCATGTCAGTTTGATTTGGTGGTCAGAAAAATGAAACCTCTTAACCATCGACTGTACTACCTTAAAGAGCTTATATAAATACTGTCCCAATGCCACGAAAGGCCATGGGCGCCCCGTGGTTCGCTAGGAATGAACGACTCCATGTCGATCTCAAGATCCTGACCATTAAGCAGTTCATGAAGCACTTTTCCAAGCGCTTCATTGAATCTGCAGTAAAGCACCAGAACCCGCTTATCCTATCGGCTGCCGGTCACTCTCCCTGACAAATAAGTAGGAGTCGCCGTCCACGGCATACGCTCGTCGAGCCAGAAGACGAAATCACTCTGATTCAGGAAAGCTGTAGGGAAACCATAACTCTTCGTAAAAACAAATACAGACCGCGTTCCGTATTCCGACCTCGTCGCCGAGGCCCATCGCGACGTCCCTGTCAAAACCCTCCCCGACTTTTGCCAACCGAGCCAGCCCGCGTCGCTAAGCCAGTAGCTTAGAATTCCCCAAGTAATAATATAACCCAGCCTGTCCCTTGCTGTCCTCCCGAAATGACGCCGCTAAGCCGAGGTCCGTACCCCACAGGAGAAGCCCTTAGCGAGCGGTCATTTAGTTTATAGTAGTTTTGAGCCCTGGCTAGTCCTGTTAAGTAGTTACCAGCCTTATTGTGTTGAACTGCGTGTGGTCCCCATCCAAAAAAAACCCTTTTCCCTTTTTCCCCACTCCGGACCTACCTTTCCTAAAATGTATGTACCTACAACAAGTTTCTGCCTATAACAGCATCAATTACTTATTCAATCTACAGGATCGATCGTGCAAGCTGCCTGAAAATCGGGCATCTTCAGGTGCTTAAGTTCAGTCTGATGGGTGCTCCATACGTTAGTATATCGAGAAGCTTAGCCCGACACGTTTGCCAATTAATCACCCAGGTTTGGTGTGAAAATGGGACTTCTATAGCTTGGGTAACGGGTGATAAGTTATGGCTGTATGGTTTAGTTGGAGCTTGTAACTAACGGTGAATCAAAATTATTGTTAATAGAGCTGACTGATGAATTCCTTTCGTGAATTATACTGGAAACGTAGCAAATATAAAATATTTTTTTTATTTTTTTATTTAAACTTTATGTAGGTACAATAGTGGTACATGGGCGGACTTAATGCATCAAGGCATTCAAAATAGTAAATTATCATCATGTTTTTAGCCCATAGCCAGATAATATTCCGCTACTGGGCAAAGCGCTCCCTTCATTGATTCCAATGGTCAAGATTTTGAGGTTTCCCATTCTTAAGTAAAGTCCCGCCATTTCCTTCGAGGTCTGCAGCGGCCCCGTGTAGCTGTTTCAGGGTACCAAAACTATGTTTTACTGGCCCACAGCTCGTCCGGCATGCCGCAGAACCCTGCCCAATCCGGGCAGGGTTCTTGGGCATTTAAATTGAAATATTCAAAGAATCCTTCATTTTATTAGTACTGAAAAGACCTTATTCCTCATCATCATCTTAATGTCCCAGTCCCATGTTACTTGGGAATGGGATTGGCGCAACACATCTTTCTTCATTCTCACGTCAACCCTATAGATTTTCGATTGAGGTTCCGTACCCAAAGGGTAACCAAAGGACCTATATTATAACTAAGCCTCCGATGTCCGTCCGTCCGTCCGTCTGTCAACGGGCTGTATCTCAAGAACCGTAACCGAAGGTAGATAGTTGTTTTTTTCACAATATGTATTTCTATTCCCGCTCTAAAGAAGTAAAAAAAAAAAAAAATTAAAGGGGAAACGTGTTTTTTTTGGGTAATGCAGAACCCTTCGTGTGAGAGTCCTACTCACACTTGGCCGGTTTTTACGATGTTATTCCAAATTCAACGGTATATAAAGATAAAACTTCTTGCTGGTTTATTTATCTTTAGGAACAAACAAATAAAGAATAATTCTATCGTACCCAAAAAAAATAAGTCAATAAACATTGAAACACTTAAAACTTATAATAGAAGACAGAATAAAACACTAGAGGAAAAACCAGCCATCTGGGACAGTATTTACCCCTCAATACACTTGGCAGCATTTATAAGTTTAACAGGCCCAGCAACTAACCGACCCGCAAAGTTTTATGATACAACTTAGGCACTAAGTGCGTCATACTAAATCTAGGAACTTATACAGTAAAACAGAAATGTCTAGACTATACTAGCTTCTGTTTGCGACTTCGTCCGCGTGTCGGTCGTGAATTATCCCACGGGAACATACGGTCAGCGAGTAAATAAACTCTGCTACTTTTACAAATCACCTTAATTAAATATTTTGAAACTAACTTTCGTTGCTGTCTGGGCATAGGATACTTTTCATTAAGGTTGTACCTAGATACAGCTCCCTACTCAGACGTACATACCAATACCATTATGATTTCGTGCCGTGTAAAAGGGATAGTGTTATTCGTCCTGCATAAAGAGCAGGCCACACCGCCAGCTAGCGAGCAAGCGAGCCAGGCGAGCATCGTTTCACCTCTGTTCATACTTCGGTTCACACCGCGAACTACAAGCTAAGCTACGTCAGCTATAATAACAATGCGAACAAAATATCCGACGATGCCAGCGATGCTATTAGCGTTAGCGTAGCAGCTCGCTCTTCCGTCCGTAGTTTTCGGTTTGAATGCACATAGTTTAGCTCACCAAAGCTTCGCTTAGTATATAATTATAATAGTTTCACTCGCCTCGCTTCGCCCGCCAGCTCGCTCGCTCGCTCGCTAGCTGGCTGTGTGGCCAGACCTTAACTCCGCCTCTCGCTAATATCAACAACAATCATCATGACGGCTTGAGCCCGTCATAGTTAGGGCTGTATCTACTACCGTAATGAGAAGTCGATATCATTATGTCCCAATCCAAGTATGGAATAAGTGTGCCGAAATTTCATCATAAATTTAAAAATACAGACATTCACATTTATAGTATTAGTAGGATAGTATGATGACAAACATTGTTCAAGGGTTTGTTATAATAATGACGTGATAAAGTTTCATTAAATTAATTGTTTTGTAGAGCTTACTCACGCTAGGATACGTAAAAGGACGTATTCGCACAGCAACTTGTTTGTGTGGATTTACCTGAAAAGGGAGAAAAAAATATCATTAGCAAACATAAATAATCAAGAAAATCTTAACACCCCGGAAAAGTTCTCCTATGTTAAATAAATAATGCAGCAGTTAGCCATAATTCATGACAATTGAAGGCCCATACATTTTCTTATTCGATTTGAGGCACATGGGCCCTGAACCTGAAAGGATTAAGATATTAAGTAACTTTGGAGGTTAATTATTGAAAACAATAGGATGATGTACTACCGTAAACAACATATGAATTTACTGTAAACCAATCTTTATGGACGTTCATTAAAAGTTTTTAATGAAGCTAAGTCAGGAAGGTTGATAAATTAATCTTGTTCCTATAAAACCATGGATTCGAGGTACAAAATCTTACAATATTAAACTTACTAATATCAATGGTTTAAGATGAAAGTCTCCGTTCTATCATTACAGTATCTTAACGACATCTTAAGTTCTAAAATATCATCTTGATACAAAACTCGTATGACTTGATCGAACCAACGTCTCAGATGGTACCTACTAGACAAGTGGTTCTTGACTCAAGATCAGTCTGTAACATGTGGACCAATTTTATTACGAGCCTTACACCTATGCTAGGAGGAGCTCGTGGCTAAATAATAACAGCTGCACAGGTCGATCTGCAAGGTTAACATACCGAGTTTCCTCCGTGCCTCGGCTGTCATTTGTAGATCTTTGGCAGTCGTTACGGATTGTCAGAAGCCAGTAAATCTGACTCCAGTCTTGCCAAGAACTACCGTGTTACCCAGTTAATGGGTTGTGGAGGTCTGGTAGGCAACCGCTCCACGTATAATACTGGTAATCAGCTGAATCCGGTTTGACTAGAAGCCGACCCCAATATAGTTAGGAAAAGGCTAGGCAGATGATGAACACCTATGCTAATCAGAAACGATGTACAATTAAACTTAGTAGTACATCTACTATTACAATGTCGAGCCGACTTTCAGCCTAGAATTAACATTTACCTAAATAAGTTTATCTCAGTCAAAAACAATTGTCCTTAACAGCTGCCATCATCATTATTTATATGACTCGAACATCTTTTTGTAGAACGCAAACAAAATTAGAGATGTGCCGATGCGCTAGAATGTGCCCTGTTTTATCGATTACCGAAAAAACAACGGATTACTCTCGGCGTGCCGAATCTGACGCACGTTCGTCCCCAACGCCATTAATCAAATCACGACTATGCGGTTTAATGGCAGACTAATTACAGTTTGCGCGCGAATCACCTACACATACCGTCGCAGTAATTACTGCATTAACTCGACTGCGGAAACGCTTAATACGGGATAATGCTGATTACATATCGCAATGCGGGTGCTAACCGAAAGTTTGCCCAGTTCGGCCGTCAATCAAACGTCGAACGCAACGTCATCCCATTGTGATGTCAATGCGAGGGTCGTGTCAGGTAGCGTTACCGCGTGGAGATTATTATCGTTTAACCCGTATTTTTTTGTAGTGTACCATGTGAATATTATGAATAATTTATGAACGAAATATAAAAAAAGCGTTACGCCTCTATTTTTTCAAATGAACCCAACATTTGTAGCCCATAATATTATAGACTAATCTATACTAAATATACTTATACTATAATTTAATAATATACAAAATGCAAAAGTTTGGATGTTTCGATGGATGTTTGTTACTCAATCACGTCAGAACGTCGATCTCGATGAAATTTAGCATAGAGATAGATTATAGTCTGGATTTCTGGAATAACACATATGATACTTTTTATACCGGGACTTTGTTTCCTTGGGATAATTTTTGACAGTCACGCGGGCGGCAGCTAGTGTAAGATAAAGAGCAAAGCTGTTGTACCTACTTAAAGGTAGTACAATCAATTATTCTTTCCACACATAATGTCAATTTAATCGACGTAAAAATTCCCACTATTCAAAGAGCCTCAAGTTCCGCAATCATAATAAGACGCACGTACAAACCGTAATAAGAGTTATCGTTATTTATCGACACAAATACATCACTAGTCGCAGTTGGAGAAACGGAATCTTATACTGTTCAGTGCTCCCCAAAGCCTACCTACTTAAAGGTAGTACAATCAATTATTCTTTCCACACATAATGTCAATTTAATCGACGTAAAAATTCCCACTATTCAAAGAGCCTCAAGTTCCGCAACCATAATAAGACGCACGTACAAACCGTAATAAGAGTTATCGTTATTTATTGACACAAATACATCACTAGTCGCAGTTGGAGAAACGGAATCTTATACTGTTCAGTGCTCCCCAAAGCCTCATAAACGAGGTGATAAAATGGTGCCACCCCACCTTAACGTTTACCTCCAGAAGACCTCTTTATGGGTATTTACTCACTATTCACAAACATAATGAACTTCAGGCTCCATAATCTTTGGTTCATAGATTGTAATAACAGCTTTTACAAGGTCCTTGTAATGATTAGGACGAATATCAAATAATTCCTACGCGAAAATAATGAATAGGATTGTAGGGGAACCTTTACGCGTGTATGGACCATTCAGTATTTATTTTTATGAAATTTGCGTGGGGAAACTCCTACATTGTTGTGAATATTTATTCTCATCATCATATCAAAAGTCTGTAAGCCCGAGAGGATAATGGAATAAGAATACAACGCAATGAATACTCGTAAGTACCTATTACTTTATTAATAGACATATTATATAAATCTATACAACGTGTAACAGAATAAACGCAATACCTATTGAGGGGTCATTGTATTAATCATTATGAACAACTTTTACTATAGGACCAACACCGAAATCGCAACAAAAGTCAGTTGTTCAGTACATTTTGTCAGGTTATACGCACAGAAATGTATGGGACAGTCGATTTTTTCAGTGTTAGTCCCATAGTGAAAGTTGTTCATAATGATGAGTACAATGACCCCTTAAGAGGTATTGCGTTTATTCTGTTACACGTTGTATGTCCAATTTAAGAAGCGTGAAGGCTATTTTGGATCCATACATGAACGGTCATACCTAAGGGAAATTAGCAAAGGGGTTGGATATAGCAGTTTGTCATTATTAACACTTATTAGCAGAATGAAGAGGGTCATGGTGCCTTGTGCTCTTGACATCTTCCCATAGTTTCCACAATTTACTATCAAAACTGGGTTTACATTTATTTTGTTTTTGTTAGGACGCCTCATCATTGAGAGCAGAGTGGATGTGGGAAATACAGACATGTTGGCATGTTATGACCACTGAGGGCTATATAATATATATATATTATTATTTATTATGTTATTCTTTCTTTCTTTTTTCTTTTAATTCTACTCATTTTTAAGCAACGATCAACAATCAAAGATCGACAAAATGTAGGGAAATTAGAGATGTTTCTAACACGGCCAATTCTGCTTGTTTTTAAACAACGGTTACCTTAGCAGTGCAGTCGCAATCTGTCAAAATACCTAATCCCTACTAATATTACAAATGCGAAAGTAACTCTGTCTGTTTGTTACACTTTCACGTCTAAACCACTTAACCGATGATTATGAAATTTGGTACAGAGATAGATTAGACCGTGGAAAAGGACACATGCTACTTTTGCTTGTCGAATATTCCGACATTCACGCGGGCGAAGTTTTATAGAGAGATAGATTAAAACCTTGGAGAACATAGGCTATTCTTTTTGTCGGATATTCCAACATTCACGAGGTCGAAGCCGGTGGCAGAAGCTATGTTTCCATTATTTTTTGACACATTTCGACTGAGAAGGGAATACGAACGTTGCTTGAAATTTAGTAGAATTGTCCCTCTGATTATGGGGAGACATCAGACACCAAAGAACCAACTTCTTCAAACCTAATCAACAATTCAAAATCCAACAAAAGACAATTAATTAGTAACACACTCAACAGAGCAACAGAATTCTAAACTAATATTGTAATACTACGTAGCAAACATTACATACACATGTGCAATTGTGCACACTAATGTAGCCTGAACCACGCACACAGAGTAGAGAGTGACTTGGAGTGTTCAATTTCAAACGTATATGTCACCTTGTAGACTCCGTAAGATTGTAATAAATCTCTATTAGAATATAATTTCTCGATATAATATTAAAAAATCTTTTTGTATACAATAAATCTTATCCAAATTCAATAGTTTCCAATATATCCGCGTACCTTATTAAGAAAAAGTAGTTTACAATTTCACACGGTATTTTACATACTTGCGGCAGTGTTGCAATTTTCCGGTGATATATACAATACATCAGTTAAAATTGTTAAAAGCGTAGGGAAAAAAATACTAGTCGTTTGTCTTCTAAAGTAACGTCTTATTAAGTCAAATTTAATAAGGTAATGTTTAGTTTTGCCTTATTTATTTACACCAAAGGTTCAGTGACAATTGTTATATCATCCATCGTCCACAAATTCACATAAAGCACTTCTGCTGTATGTGAATTTGCACCTTTGCTTTTTTATTAAGTTAAAAACATGCCCTTTTGTGTCTTCACACAATAATGCGCAAGAATAATCTCCAGTATTATCGAAACACTAATAAGAAGGAAAGATTAGTCACATTTCACTCAATGAATGAATAATTAAATATCGAAGCACAAACATGTAGCTCCAGACAGCTACAACACAGATTCGTATTACGTCATTCCCTTTATTACTCCAATTACAACCTCCTCCACGTCTGAACCGCACAAGTCAACAGTTTCTAAGAAAACCTTGATAACAATTGCTTGACTAGCAACACATACGAATACGTGACTTATCTCATTAAGGTTTAGTATAGAGCATTTAAATTGGACACTAGTGGCTCCCGGGCTATTTAATGGCCATGTGACACTTTACTGGAGTGTCTGGGAGCGTCAATTTACGTCTGAGTGTGTCTTTATTGTGCAGATAAAAAAGGTGTTGGACGAGTTGAACTGGAGAATTTTGTAGTTGAACAGTTTTTGTTGTTTACTAGGTTGAATTGGTTCTTTTGTGTCTTAGGTGCTGCTTGAAGTTAGTTCTATTTAAGACATGTCTTAAATAGAACTAACATTGATGGCTAATTTCATGATGGTTAAATACAGGGTGTTCCAGGAGTGCGTGGTGATAATTAAGGACGATGTTGGGTAGCTGAAATACCTACATTGGTTTTAGTCAGTAAGAGTCTGACACGCCCTTCCGTTCCATCCAGAGCGGAAGAAGTCATTTGATGATTTCCCATCCTTAAAAATAAGGGGTATCTTGTTACCTAGGTAGGTGCTGGGTTGTGCAAGTCGGACAGGCAGTACTCCCATCTAAAATATTAATTCCTATTCTGTTGCAGCTGGTTCAACTAAAGGCCGACTCTAACAAACATATTTGGAATAAGTCTAGGCAGAATGAAAGGTGGATGTTATGATTGAGAATACATACAATATTTACCTACAAGTTCAAGATGCAGAACTTTTTTCCTCTCTGTCTGTAGAGACAAGCAGGGTTTTCATTTGTTTGTGAATTCTTGTTTGCGTGCGCTTTCGGTATTTGCCTGGCTTCCTACTAAAAGTGGCAGAAACAAATGTTTGAGCAAGAACGTCCTGTCTTTTGTGCTTCTTTTTGCCTTGTGCTGCAATGACTAACTTAAAATGAAGTTACCTTTTGAATCCTTCATCTTTTGACAATCGTTGTAGCAAAAATGACAGTGTGACTAGGGCTCCTGGGGTACCAGGAGCCCTAGTCAAATTGTCATTTAATCTTTAATTTATTACTTATATATATATAAGCGACACATCAAGCAAAAATTTTAGAAACGAGTACCATTGGTTTTGTTATTGACGAAAAACTTATTGAGTTGTCAGTACCATTTTTGGACTTCGGATACCAATTCATTTATTTATTTAATAAGGCACACCAACAGCTTATTTACAAAAATAGTCATATAAGTTATGGCATCGAGGGTCCTGTGTAAATAAGCCACTTACAGGCATGCACAACTTTCATAGAGCGAGTGTTACATTGTAATGATTAAGAAATAAGAGTAAAAATGGTTTAAACAAAAATAGTAAAAAAATAATTGACATAACAAATTGAGAATTAATAGGATTTAAATAGTTGGATTATAAAATTAAAATTAATATTAAATTACAAAACTTGAATTCAATTACCTAAAACATTGCAACATTACTTAAAATATCCTAAGCTGACATCAATAAATACCAATAGTTATTTTAAGACCTATTATTGATTGGTTTTGCATTGTGAGTAAAATAATACAACTTACTGGCAAACCTATCTCTGACCAGAAAAAAAACGCCAGATAGAATGAACTCATAATTAATTCTACTCATCAATAGCTTAAACTGTTACTGCTAATGGTAACGGTTAATTGCTAATGGACTTCCAAGAAGTCGTACGTCCTTCGAGATATTCGCAACAAGCGTGTCTATTGTAGCTGTAACAATAAACCGTAGGAGGAAACAATTAACTCTGCTAATTTGATTTTATCGTGCGTGAACCGAGAAAAGAACCAACAGAACAAAATAGATACTATTACTAGTATCTATTTTGACAGAAGGTCAGTTCAATACACTGAACAAAAATACACGCACACAAAGACACGCTTCACGTACAGTGAGTACAAACGCACTCGCGACTGGCATTAGTTTGTGACAATTTGAGCTCTCCGTAAGGTTGCATTTCCATCTGCAGGAAAGTCGCATGCAAGTTAAATTACATTGCGGGGCACGATCGAGATATTGATCACATTATACCTCGGTAGCCCGTTATGAAATGTGAGCTCGTTGCAGGTGGAAAGGAATTCCAGGGTTGCGAAATCCCAGAGCTGCGGAATTCCAGCGTTGCAGAATTTGTTCGAAAGAGTCACCGCGGCCCTGGAACGAAAAGGGTATTTTGAGGAACACGGACACTTAAAAGGTGGAAACGTGACCTTAAGACAATTCGATGCAAGCTTTGTTTTGAACACAAGGCGAGTCGCAATGCAGGAACAGAATCATACGACAGCAGGGTTGAGGGGTGCGGTACCACGCACCGAGTCACAATTTTACAGTTACAATCAAGTTTGACGATTATTAATGTATACATACTGAGATATGTAGATATAGATCTACACATAATCATCAAATGACTTCTTCCGCTCTGGGTGGAGCGGAAGGGCGTGTCAGACTCTTACTGACTAAAACCCATCTGTGTTCCTTCTAAAGCCCTTTGCGTTCCAGGGCCGCGGTGACTCTTTCGAACAAATTCCGCAACCCTGGCAGGCTCTGGCCCTAGCAGGCCCCGTCTTTAGATCTACACATCTGGAGTTAGACTTCTGTAAACTATCTCTTCTGTGGAACTAACTTGAGTCAATCGAACGGTGGTAAACATTCTCCGAGTACCAACTTAAGTATATTGCAATTTGCTGAGTCAAGTTTAAAAGAGACTTAAAACAGGATAAGTTTGGAGTAGGTTATCTGTTTAAGATTCTGTACGGATACAATTGGTAAATTGTCTTCGTTCCTGGTATTGTTTAAGAAAAAAAAATCTGAAATAAAAATTTAATGATAATCCACGGTAGGTTCGTGTCAAACATAAGTTATTTATTTTACCTTCAAGTTATTCTGCGGCTTATTATTCCAGTAATCTGACACTAAAATAACAAATCACAATCACTATTTAAGCAAGCGAACTCAATAGAAAATTACTAAAAACAAAAAAAAAATCCTGAACACAGCACAATCGTGTTCAATCAAGTAATAACTTTGTTTCAATAAAAAATAACATTATATAAGGAAAGAGCATTAACTATCGATTTAACAAATCATGTTAGTTCGATGTAACAGTCACTCACAATTTAATATAGGTATAGAAGCAAATCTAATATAATTTTCACGCGAAACCAAGTATAATCAGCTTCAATCAAATATTAAACGAAAGTGTTACAGGAGACATGTTTATAGCCGTGTAACGTTAGTAATATAATAATAATAATAATATAATAATAATAATAATAATGATTTATTTTCTCACCACAATATAGGTACATTAAAGAGGTATCAATACCGAATGCATATCAGCCATAATTATACTGTGGGAGACTGGTGCCTAAACTAGACGTGAAGTCTGTATTTCAGGACACCAGGTCTCCACCCCTTGGGTTTGGTTACATTTTAGTATTGTGTACAATTAAATAAATGAGTGCGGTAAGATTAACACAGTACGTAGACTTTCAAAAAAAAAAAAAAAAAAAAAAAAATTAAATTAAAACAAAAAAAAAGAAATGGAATTAACATGGTGTTAGTATTGTTTAGTTAGTATTTGTATGATTGTGTGTGTGTGAGTGGGTAATGGTGCTAGTGAGGGGTTGTGTGTGGGGGGGAGGGAAAATAATTTGTAGGATTGGCTATTTTGGAACAGCAAGTAGTTTTTCTGTTTCTTCGTAATTTAACTCTTGGAGCCTTAATATAAGCAATTCACGCCTTTCAGACTATTTATACAAATTATTTTCTTAGAATTTATAAAAATAATTTATGGCTGTGAACTACGGGTGTACTAAGATGCATTCACACACTCGACTTCAATTGTTACAGTTTTAAAGGTGCCTTTAATCTGTAATTATTTTAAAAAATCTCCACTGTGCGTGCACCCTTTTTTTTAAGGATGGGAAATCATCAAATGTTTTCTTCCGCTCTGGGTGGAGCGGAAGGGCGTGTCAGACTCATACTGACTAAAACCTATCCGTGTTCCTTCTAAAGCCCTTTGCGTTCCAGGACCGCGGTGACTCTTTCAAACAAATTCGCGACATCATAGCGAATGTGACATATGTGTAGATCAGGAATAATACTTGAATGGAACATGTTCTATTTTTAGATGTACAGTCTTCAGTATCATATCATAGACTTCAATGGTAAAAAGTCATCAGTATTCCAGGGCGTGTGAGAGATGGAGGTACACAAGACGAGAAGTCCTATCCCTTTTTATCAATAGGATAATAAAGGTTTTAACATGTCGTAATATGACCCAAGATCTGATTTAAAATTGTTTTTAGATTGCTCTTATAATCTCGCACGACAAGTTTCACTAAAGTTATAATACTATGCTGAAAAACCTATTATATATGATACCGAAAAGGATATACCTAGGCATGATTAAATGGCTCTGTCAAAGCTGATTTTTGCCTTTGATTTTGTCTCACATACCTATTTTACTTAACTATTTTTTTATATCTGAAGGCTACATAAGCATTTATTTCTGATAAACCGGAGATTATGTCTGCGGTCTGTCTGAAAATCGAAACTACAGAAGTTACAGGATAAACTCAAACACGACAAGGGTCTATGTTACAAGGCTTATCTAAAACATACGACATTATATCTGAACGAGACATCTTCCCAGATTGATTTGGGGTTTACGGTACACCAGACAGAAGTCCAATCCTAAAAGAAATTGTAACCGTATTGGACTCAAATCACATACGGAATAGACGTATCTGGAGTAACGGACTGCTCTTGACCAGACGGACTGCAATCAAAATAACGGACACACTTTCCGGACTGGCTGTTTCCGCAATCTATCGACAGCTGGGCCTGAAATAGGGATTGATATGTAATAGACGCAATTTGCGATCGCGTGTGAAGTTTCGTGATCGAATCAATAGGAATGATGACTGTCAATAATGTGGTTTTATGACTTCCGCCGTGGGATGAGCTAACTGAATTTAACTTAACTTAAAAAGGATAAGCATTGCAATACAACGTGGCAATGCTGCCAGCCTTTTGGGTACTTTACCAGTGGCCAGCGATGCGGACGAATTTTTCGACGCCATGTTTTAGGCTATTTTTAGTTAGTTTTAATTTTTATTAAAGTGTATATTATATAGTAAATAGTTGTAAAAATTTGTACACTTGAAAAGTGGTCGGATAATTCCGATTCTTTATTGAGTGTGCCATTGTCTCAAAAAATGATAAACGACACACGCTAGCCCAGAAGTAACCCTTTCACTCTTGACCAAATGACCCTTAGGTTACAGCTACCAGGAAACACCGACGACACAAACAAGGAATCTCTACAAATAAACACGTAAATATAAACATGAATTAAGTAAATCGTTAGATACCTCCAATACCTACAGCTATGTATTTCAAAACAAAAAAATATACATTGCAGCAGCGCACAAAAAATCAACATCAAACAGTCAACTACCTACGTTGATAAATCTGTACCATTCCTCAGCCCTTTCACCTCCACACCTCATTCCTTACAAAGAACAGAGAACAAGAAACTAAAACAATGTTTTTAGGGTACCGTACTCGTATTTCCGAAGAGCCACACTTGTAGTTAAGGTATTCAAACGTGTAGGAAGCGATTTGGCGAGGGTTAGCGATGTTATCGCGACGGAACTGTGATAAAGTAACAACCAACAGAGGCTCTAGACAAACGACCATTATATTAGCGATGGCGGTTGTCGAAATGCCAAAATATAAGGGATTGCTCACGTGACATTTCGACAGCGTTTGTCAATCCCATACATTTTTGACGTTTTGGCAACCGCCTTCGCCACGCTTCCACTGTCAGAATGACACTTGTCTAGAGCCTCAGGTGAAATAATAATACGGCTTTTTATGTAGTTTCTCTTTTCTTTCGAAAGCTGGCTTGGAATTCAAACTTTTTATATTTAATATTTCATTTAAATTCTTTATTTATTTATTTCCTACAGGTTGTAACTATCAGGAACTCGAAAACACATACCGATTTTTTTTTATGTGTAACATCTTTCCTCTGCAATCTGTGGGAGTGATTTTGTGAAATGGGACGGAAGTGTGTAACAGGAAGCCGAGGAAGCGCGCACTATTTTATTTGACCAATGAGCAAGCCCTATTCGATTTAACCAATGAGCGCGCGCAGTCGTCGAGTTGGCTGTCAGTTGGTACTTTTAATGTTAATGTTGCTTTTTACCAAGGTGAGACGTCAGATGTTACACATCCTATGTAAGACTCGCTCATTTTTTTTTAAAGTGCCTTTGTGATCCTTTTGCCAAACCTTGTAACTCAGTCTTAATTTCTGTTTTGCCGTTGGAGCCAGCATTTTTTTTTGGTTATTCCACTGCTTCTGGGCTTCTAGCTTTGCTGTCTAGGGATGGTTAATTATGTTACTATAGATAATATACCAGAGACTACTACATAGTCCACATTGATATTATTTTGGCCCACAGCTCATGCGCATACGGAAAACTACGCCAGTCTAGTTCCACTTCAATTTTGCTATATTTTGAGCAACGTTAGACATTGGTCTGTGTTTTGGAACAAAGTGTGGTGTTGCATATAATGGTCCCTTTACGAAAAAGTTTTCTTCAAAAGAAAGCGGAAGACCTAAATTATAATCTCCACACTTTTCGGTCACAACAATAAACTTGCATTTCATAGCAACGTGATCGTTTATTTTTTCATCTCGATGGGTTCTCAGCGGATTGAATATCTTGACGTAAATAATTGGCTTGTTAGTGTCGACTACGGAACAGATCGTATCGGGGCGATGTGCACTCTGCAGTTGTAAGTAACTGTTGTTAATTGCAGCTTTAATTTTGTTGATAAGGCTTTTATGTTAGCTTGTAAGTAAATAGTGAAGCAAGTAAAACTATCTGTAAAGCCGTTTTTTTTTATATTTTTTTTTTATGGATGGGTAATCATCGAATGACTTGGGAAATCATGAAGGGCGTGTCAGACTCTTACTGACTAAACCCATCTGTGTTCCTTCTAAAGCCCTTTGCGTTTCAGGGCCGCGGTAACTCTTTCGAACAAATTCCGAAACCCTGGCAGGATGAACTTAAAGCCGTGAGCCGAAAAAAACATACTTGATTTTTTTTAATGACAGGCATGTGGTGTTGTTAAAAACTTAAAATGATATTGGTTTGCTACCCTACTCACAAATAATCATATGGTTAAATATGGAATAGGTACGCCACCTATTTCATATTTTGTTTCGATATTTCCAAACAAAAAATCAGTGGTGACACACGGACAGACGGACAAGAGGGTGATCTTATAAGGGTTCCTTTTTCACCTTTTGAGCCCTAAATATAATAATGAAAACAATTACAGAAGTATTACCTCAACAGCGAATAAGATTTTAAAAAATATAACATACGTAATTTCATAAATCTAAACGACTAATCGACTTTTTTCAAAGAAAAAAAAAATATTTTACAGAAAGTCACCCGCTTACTTACGCCACTTACCATAGATATTTGCAAACTAAGCCGCGAAGGAAAGTCGTGAAATAATTCCTCCTTATCACAAGGAAACTCCCCCTACTTAGTCCAGTTAAAAAGTAGTTTATATCCTTTTCCTTGACGTAAACTTTCCGTCTCAGTTTCATGGTCAGGTGTGCCTTTAAGGGCCGTTAAGTGAGAAGTAAGTTTTACATTTTAAAAAGAAGGTGGCATCATTTACCTTCTTATTTCCTAGTCTAATATGAATAGATTTTTTGAGTGTAAGAAAAACAATTGCTAAGCTATGGCTTCTGTAATCTGAAACAGATTCGTTGGTTACCTAGTAAATGAAAATAACTTTTAAAAGTCATCAATAGAATACTCTAAACTATTCTTTGCGATAGTAAGGTTCGATACCTGGTTACGGAATTTGTTTGAAAGAGTCACCACGGCCCTGGAACGCAAAGGGCTTTAAAAGGAACACGGATGGGTTTTAGGCAGTAAGAGTCTGACACGCCCTTCCGCTCCACCCTTAGCGGAAGAAGTCATTTGATGATTTCCCATGCATAAAAAAAAAAAAAAAGGTTCGATACCAATCGCAGAAATCAGATATAAACCTGACCTGGAGGTAGAAGGATCTACCTGTAGGTACAATGTCGTGATAATGATTCAGTCTCGCTGAATCTTTTTCTTTTGATAGCATTTAGTACCTTGTCTATGAAAAAGCCCACCATCCTTCGAAATCAGTGGCTATAAGTTGTTATCTTTCCTATTTCGTGATTAATTGACTCTTCCACATCACGACCTCCCCCAATATTGTAATAGTAATTTCTGATAATCTTATTTTCATGTTATGTTATCTAATCTAATTTAATTATATGCCCTATTATTTGATTGCCCTCAATTCAATGTTTTGACTGTGTGTGTGTCTTTGTAATTATTTTTTTTATTGTCAAATTGTAATTTAGTGTTACCACCATTTTTATTCTGATTTTTGCTTTGGCATTTTTAATGTTTTAAACTTTTTGTTTTCTCTGACATTGTTCCTATTTCATTTTAACCATATTTTACATGTACTTTTATTCATAATGATAATTCGAATTCCAATTAATATCTCGTTTACGCCTTTTCTTTAAAAGTTTTTTTATATAATAATGTTGTGGTCGTATGTAAGTGTTGCAGCACTAGAATAATTTACTAATAATGTTATGATAATCTTACAGTGTATGCAATGTTAACGATCCTAATCAATAACTAAATAAATAAACATCATCCCAAATATTACCACAGCTTACTAAATAATTTCGCCCGATCAAAGTCACGGCAAAGTCCACTAAAATTGATAGGAAATTAGTATGACGGCCCGGCGAGACCCGGGAGCTCAGCCAATGTCCACGTTCAGTGTCAGTGGATAATGAAAATTAATAAATTTTACGGGCTGCTTACCCCACAAGCGAATTAGCGTGAACTAAACAGGTGGACGATGCTCGTGTATGCTAATAGGTCGTAACGCAGGAGCTGGTAAACACATATCATTAAGGTTTTGCATAATAGAATGCTGAAGCGACTGTATTGTTTGTGCAGTCTATGCATTTTCATTTTAGGATGCGGGGGTGAATTAAAAAGTTTTGTGGGTAGGTGTTTTTTGTTCTTATTTTGAAAAAGGCGGATTTCCTCTGCTTGAAACGCTGTACCTATCTGAGGGCCTTTCACGAATGTTTTGACGTTAGTAATTTGAAATTTTACTGTAAGTATAATACTTGTTACACTTTTTTAAAGCCTGTGTCGTCCCACTGCTGGGCAAAGGCCTCCCCCATATTTTCCAGTTAACTCTTTCCTTTGCCTCTTCCGGCCATCTGATGATAGACGATAGACTATCAGGAATGAGTCCAAGTCGTCACGACAGCGTTTTTTAGGCTTGCCTCGGTTGCGGCGTCCATCTTCAGGCACTCACTGCGTGGCGATCCTAGGCCATCTGTCCTCGTACATTGTATTGCATATTTGTATGCACCGCCGCATTATTTCAGTCGTTAGGACAACAGCTATTCGCATTCAGCGGAACCCCGCGGCCTCACCAGATCATCGGTCAACCTTGTGGAAGTCCTTCCAATGCTGCGTCTTCCGCTCCGTGGTCACTCCACCAGAAACTTTCAACCGCACCGCTTCAGTTATTTGCTCTGACAACTGTAGCTTACCTACCGATTGCTTGCCTGAATCAAATACAAATCTGGTAATGATTTCCTCGCTCCAGCTTTCGATTTGACGTAAGTTTAGGCCGACAAAACGTAGGTATTCAAATGGATTGCAGTAATCATTTAACATCCGTGATTTAAATAAGAAATAAAACAATTTTAACTCGGCAAATAGGCCAGCTGTTGAATTCCAAAAATTTATTAGCCAGTAGTGCGTGTCAGAATTTAAATAAAGGCACATAAAAATGATGCGTTTTCTTTAAATCTAGAGGAAATGCTAATTTGGTAACATCATAAAATATTTAAAGCTCTGTATTAATAGAGAAACAAGACATCTGGAAAAGATTAAATATTTTTTGGCGTCTCGATTTGAACCTACTTGTTTCATTGGACAACTGCCACATAAAATACACTCAACAACGACATCATATTATTTCAATGATCATCATAAACAGTTTCCAAGTTTATATATGTCTATGGTAGTAGACAATCAAGTCGAAGTGTTTGGGTATTGATATACATATATTATTTATATTTTATATATGTAATCATAAATTAATAATAACAATAATGTAGGTTTATTTGATACTTTAGTTTCAAGGCTTAACATACCCCTTTTCTTGTTCTTTCTTACACATTATTGTCTACATTTCTTTTTCATTTCTCCTTTCGCAGGTGTGCTGGAAGAAATTTCTTTAGAAATAAGCAGTGAAAGAAAGAAAGAAATAATAAAATTTATTTAGCCCAGGTACATGAAACACTCACGGTAAAAATAATTACTACTTTGTACTAATAATTATAATGTTATATTTGATACTTTCTCTGTGTGTACATAAATTTTAAAATAAGTAAGTGTTCTTAGTATAATAAACCAAGTTTTTGGTGAAAAAACATTTCGCGAGAGTTTATCAAAAACCACTGCAATAAAGAACGATCCCAATGGCGACCGAAAACAATTGAGAGTAGTTCATGCACATTTTGCTTGGCGATAACTACCGGCATATCGAACTGCGTTTTATAAACAATTTTAATCGTCGATTGTTCCGCCTCTTGGTTGCCACTTGCGTCAACCCATTGTTCAAACCGCAGATCAAGAATCCAGTACTTACAACTGCTAGTCATACATTGCGCGCATTGTTCCAGGATTGAAAACCCCACTCCGAAACTGGCACGGAATGTATCAATGTCAGCGGATAAACGGTAGCGGACAATCGCAGTAGAGCCCGGATTTCAGCGCGAAATGAAACTTCGCAGAATACTTAAGTGAAAAGAAAAAAAACTGCAAGAATAGTTTGGTGTCAGATGCAACGACGTCGCGACGGTTCGTGGTACGAGTCTGTTTGAAACTTTGGATGCTACTGGAGACTGCCTCGGCTATTGTCGACGAGTTCCACGACTTATATTAAAAAGTAAAGCTCTACTGTGTAAATTCCTTATAAATAAATCACTTTTCATATTCATTATGTCATATTTCTCACAACTCCTTGAATGGGTGATTAATCGCCTCTGTAGATCCCTTTGCGTATCTTCGGGTCGAAAAAGTCCTTTCAGTTTTTTTTCCCCTTTACTGTAGCCTCTTTTCTTTAATCTTATTTCAACGTCAAACATGCAAAAAAACGCCTGACCTTTCAAAGAGACAAAAATTTACTGGAATTTTAATTGAATGCCGAAGAAGTGAAGCTTCTAGATTTGTTTAACTTTGAAATCCGGAAAACGCAACATTTATCCCACGATTATGGATATTGTTAGGTTTCTTTAAATTAACATTCTTTTTTCGCGTCTGACATAAATAATAATCAAGAATCCTTGAACAGAATTGCGAGAACGTGACATTGAAACTGAACTTACTCGCCAATAATGTTTATTTCGCGAATCCTCGGCCACACTTCAACAGAGTGAAACTCATCCCGAAGTATTAGAGCTCGATTTAGAAAGGCATTCCCAAAAGTCGATATGACATTCTAGCATCGATAAGTCGGTAACGTGAGAAGCGTTAAACGTTTAGGACGCGACATTGTTTATTGAAATTTGGGTCATACTACTTTCAGGATTGGGTCTGAAATCGTTTATGTTGATCGGGTAAAGTTTATTTTTATTTAAAACACGGTGGTGGCGCTCAATGCTGTGTGAACTGAGATTTATTGCGATTGTGAAACAGTTGCGTTTTGCAGGCAGGCCCGTGTGCTCTGTATGCATGAAGGCACTCGGCAGTCGTGGAGAATCTTAATTGTACTCCATTGAGAGATTCCAGAGCGCGGCGTCTTTATTTTTGAATAGAGGGAGACTTGTTGCTTCACTCGTGTGAAGGTTGACCGTGATTCACGTGTTGCGCTGCACATTCGTGGGCCACACTTTGATGGCAATCCTTTGTTTTATTTTCACAAGTAAGTTCTGGAAGCTGGGTTAAATATTCGCAGTGCACGCCACCGTCGCAATTTGAACGACGCCGCGCGTAAAACGTTATCCTCCGGGTGTCAGAATCAATAAACGTTCAAGATATCGTCGACATATGTCGTAAAGTAGGCCATTTATGACACCCAATAATCGTAAATAACATGAGCAATATTTCCGATACTCCATAATAATGAGTATTATTACTGTGTTAACTTAGGGCCAGTGTTTACGTCGCGTTGGTTGAGATGAAACAGTTATTTGAACGGCTCTTGTTCACTATCTAGGAGAAGGTTCGTATTGACCCGGCAGGTACACTTCAGCTGGAGTGCCTCAAGTCACTCGCTCGAACGTGACCTCTCTATGGGGTCTCATCAAGTCTAAAGGTAATCTGTCCTGGGACAGCTGTGAACGATTTACTTCCGGACGTCCTGTTACACCGCATACATGTGTAATCAGTTTGATTTGGACGTTGTTCGACTGGAACACGTAATAAATTGGAAATTCAGGGTTTCATTTAAGTCTTACTTCGGTCTGTTTTTGCTCAATTTCAGAGATCCTTTAAACAACAAACATTTGAAGTGAAGAAAATAAAGAAGCACCAATGAATCACGAGTTCAAGACCATTAAGTATTAAAAACTTCTTTAAGAGTTTTTATCGGCAAGTCAATCTGCGTGCGAGTAAAGTACCTTTATAGGAGTTCAAAGTTCAAACCTGACTTATGTATGTAGGTATTCAAATACAAAGAAAAGCTCTTTCAACGCAATTTACAATTCCTACTTGATTGCATAAAATATAAAACAAGTCTTAGTGTCAATGACTGACGTACCCCAGACAGCTATGACCCTTCATCTCCACATTATACTCCTGCGAGTACCAACCTGTGTATACTAAACAAGACAAACAAAACGCAAAATCAACCTTGTCGTTTAACAGACAGGGTTGTTTTTTGCTTGTGTTCTGTATGCGTAATTTACGCCTTTATGAGCGTATATTCAATTAAAGGACTGTCTTCGAACGTATTGAAAGGAAATGGATAGCTGTTGAGATGAACAATAATGAACATGGTTTGGTGTATTAGCATATCAGATGAACAGGCACGTCAGGGGCTGTAAACAATTGAACGACGGTTGGAAACGGTATGTAATGCGTGGTATATCTCACCGTGATGACTCTTGCGTATTGTTTTAAGGAGTTCATAAGAAATTACAACGGCCTGTGTTGGTTTTCTTGAAGACCTAGCAATCGGGTATTTTACTGAAAAATATAATAAGTCCGTCAGATAGATTTTCTAAAAATATTGGACACGTGTTTTTTCTTTTTTCACGTGAACAAAAAATGAAGACGATACAGTGCATTGAAAACACGCGTGACGTCACTTCGCTAGTAAAAATTGTACCATCATAGTGACGTCATCTCGTCTTAATTTTTTTTACGTGGAAAAATAAATAATACGTGTCCAATATTTTTTGGAAATCTATCTGACGGAGAAATTAGATTTTTTCAGTAAAATACACTAAGGTCTCGTGCTCATATTCTAGAACAAATTTTAAGTATGATCCTTGAGAGAAAAGGTAGCACAAAATAGATCATTTTTGAGGTGGAGTCGTTATTGAACGGCATTAAGAGCTATAACGTTATTTATAAAACTTGAAAAGAAAGTAAACCACATTCTTGTTTGCTTACAAAATCGGTAAGGTACAGACGCTAGCACATCAAGCTACCCGAAACTGTCAAATTTTCCCAATCAACCTTGAACCTAATGCTGTAGCGATAAAGTTGAAAATCTATTAAAGAAATGCTTCATGTGGTGGCGGCGTCTGTACATGGTTCACACCCACGCTTCTATCACAGGAAGCAATTGAAGATCTTACGAAAATGCGTAGAACCTACGCTTCCCGGAGTGACAAACATGCTTTATATCAAGCAAGTTATCGACTCACGTAAATAAATAGCTACACCTACTGTAGATGTCACCGAAAAATAGCAAACTCCGTAAGATTATAAAATAACTTGAGAGATTTTAAACTCTCGGTAAATTGTCAACTGAACATTTGGAATACTTTTTTACGCATCAAAATTTGATATTTCCGAGAAATTGTGGATTATAATAAAATGGCGACCAATCAGAGCACAAGTCTACAATTTATCTGTTTTCGTGTGATAGTAAACCTGGAAACACAGCTCTCATTGGTATTTTCAGAGAAAACAAAGATCAATGAGGGGCCAAGTTTCCAATTTAACTATCACACCAAAACAGATAAATTGTAGACCAGACAGCTGATTGGTCGCCACTTTATGTCAGTCCTTAATTTCTGGGAATGACTTCGAGAGATTATAGACTATCAAATTTTGATGCGTAAAAAAGTATTCCAAATGTTCGACAGAGACACTAATACATTTAGGTACAGTCACAGTAAAAAGTCACAAGATAGAATCTGCTACACCGTTTTGACAGATTCAGTACTTATCGTCACAGTCACGAGATTTCACTCAGTGCTAATTAGAATGTGACATTGACAAATGCAACTACTATATTCGGGACAATCTTAGAAGTCGGATTTTACAGCTGAATAGAGAGGGATAGAAGATCGCTTTACCATTAAGTGCGAAATAAATTTATTTCATGTGTATATTATATTTACTAGTAAAGCAATGTTGTATCCTGCTGTCAAATCCAACTTACTAGATTGTCACGAATATAATACCTCAATATTATAAATGCGGAAGAACTTTTTTTTATAACCTTTTTACGTCTTCAATCATCGTCTGCCATAGGCCTCCCTCAAAGGGGAGGGAGGGGTTGCCATAATCGCCACACTTGGCGATCGCAGTGTAGCTGTTGCAATGTATAAAGAATGCTGCTGCCTATTCTCTGGTGAGTCCCTTATAGTCGCCTCTTACGACATCCCACGGGAAGTGATGGGATGGTGTTATTCTTTTACGTCCGACACCATACAGAATAACGTTTTTTTTATGTTTTACGTCTTAACTAGTCTATTCCATGACATGGCACACGGGTAGACCATGTCCTAGAATAAGAAAGAGGATCCTTTTTATCCCGGGAGTATGTTCCAGTGGGGTAATTTTCAACTTGAAGCCGGTTGCAGAAGCGAGTCTATCAATCTGTCTAGCCTTTTCCCAACTATGTTGGGGTCGGCTTCCATTCAAACCGGATTCAGCTGAATACCAGTATTTTACGAGGAGCTGCCAGACCAGGCAGGCCAGACAGGTGCCTGATTTTCTGGCTTCTGACTATCCGTAACGACTGCCAAAGATCTACAAACGACAGCCGGGACCAACGGCTTAACTTGCTTTCCGAGGCACGGAGGAATCTCGCTTGCAGAAGCGAGTATTTCATAAAATATTTTGACGTCTACAAGACATTCTCCAAAGTTTTGCTATTTTTATTTAACTTCATTTTCAAGTGATTAAATAGCTTAGTATAGTTGTCTAAGTACGAACTTCTCAGTGACGTAGCTTCAAAACGTATTTGTTATTTTTTGTCTTAACTTAATAAGAAATGTTTGCAAACTAACGTAGGTATTTAAAACCACTCGTCAGTACATGATGTGTGGTTTATGTCATCCTTTTATGGGTAGGTGTGTCTGAATCCGCATACCGGATACATTGCTCAAAAACTGGAATCGTTTATGTTGAGTGATTATGACATCTATAAGATTTCGGTAGTGATTTTAAAGATAGCTCTCAAGTAAAAAAAAATATCTAGGTACGTAACGTCTGTTGAACTTTTAAAATCACAAGTTAGATTTTCACATCAAAGTGCAAAAAAAAAATACTAGGTCTTTTAAACTTACAGACACTTAGCTCGTTTTAACACCTAAAAAAATTGCTTTCTATTTCCTTCTACAGTTTTGTTTAACTTAACCAATGATTATAATGTTATAAATTTAACTCATAATGGTAATGTAAAGTAAATATTTTTTTGTTTTTTAATCTATATATATGTACCGTTATTTAGGATATTAACGTACAAGGACCGCTAGCAATAGCGATGAAAGCCTCCTCCATTCGTTTCCATGCTATTCTATCTCTAGCTACTCTAATACTTCCTGGTAAGATCAACAAAACACGACGAATTTAAAAAGCAGGAACTTAGCGCGAAGCTTGAGGGAATTTAATTACAAAGATCATTGATTCCATAACGCTTAGTAAACAGTAGACTTCCAAGCGGTTTAATTCTTTAAGAAAGTTCTATTGTCGGATCAAACCCTGTCATGAATGATAATTCTTATAAACAGAGCCCCGAATAATTTTAACGGGAAAATGTTCTTAATTTACATTTTATATTAATGGGGAACATTAGCTGTTTTTATTGTAGTCTTAATATCTTTGTTTGATACAAAAAAATGGGCAAGCAAGCCAAGTACTTTATTGAAAAAAAAATGTTTATATATTTACGTGGCACGAGGCATAATGCATTCCTCGGTTGGAGTGTAGCCTTAGGGGCGCTATGTCGCGAGGACTTTTGAAAATATCGAAATTTTTGGATTTTTTCGGAAATTTTCCAATTTTATTGCAGTTTCGAGTTGACCTTGACCAGAAAAACCATTTAGGCTCTGAGAAGCATAGCCCTACGACGCACCGTTTCCGAATTATGGGCCTCCGAATTTTATTTTATTTAGCATAAAACGCTCTCTCTATATTTCCAAAATGGTAGCTCAGATGAAAATCCTCATGAGATGTTGACTCACATACAACCCAACTTTGCCTTTAAGTTATCAGGGTGATTTTTTTTAAATATTAGCTATAGATGCTAACTAGAACATCCAGTTTGAAGGAACGCACTTAAAAAAGTCACAAAAAAACATAATCTGTACAAACGCAAACAAACATAAAAATACATATACGGAATATTTTTATGTTTGTTTTTATACATATTATGTTTTGTTTATCTTCATATTATTTTCCTCCTATATTTCGCAAATCACAAGCTAACTAGGTTTTTTAGTTATTGCTGATAAAATTGACTGCCCTATTCTAAAGCATCAAATAAGGGTGCTAATTAAATAGAATAGGTCAGCAATTGGAATAATTATAATTGAATTTTAATTTTACTAACCATTCGATGACAAGTTTTTGAATTGATTATTTTTATTTTTGAATTGAATTTGAATTGAATAAATTATTATTATTATTTAGACAAAATCCATTAGTTTTTATTACTTACCCAGCAAAACCACATGTGAAAATATTTTACAGTACACAATAATGCACTGTCCAATCAGTTTAGTAGCCATTTTTACTGTCACCATAACGTCGCATTAACCAGAAACACATAAAACCTGGGAATTGTTATCACCTTAAGACTAACGTTATAAACACAGGTAAAAGTACACATAAAATGGGAGATGGTTTTTTTTAAACTGTCAACTACAATCTCGGAAAATGCATAGGTACATCAACCTTCATGATATGCATGGGAAGCGAACGCCACTATGAATTTAAAATTTCATTTAGTCTCGTGTTTAATATTCCCTTTATCCTCCAAGGCAAGGCAACTTTAAAAAGAAAAGAAAAATGTGTAATGAGGTGATTGATTCTATTGTTCGAACTCGAGTTTAAGAGAGAATCGTAGTACTAATAAATCTATACTAATAATAAAGCTGAAGAAATTGTTTGAACGCGCTAATCTCTGGAAATACCAGTCGGATTAGGAAAATTCTTTTTGTATATGATAGCCACATTCAGGAGGAAGGCTATAAGCTATACGGGAATGTGATATTCCTGCGGGAACGTGATAAAAAAGGATATGCGCGTACGAAGTCGCGGGTAAAGCTAGTAATAATATAATGGCAATCTGTGTGTACATGTCGAAGTGAAGGCTTGGGTGAAGTGATCACGAGGTGAGCTGTCAATTCATACAATCAAGGTGTCACGTCATTCCATCTTGATTATATGGATTGACAGCTCACCTTGTGATCACTTCACCTAAGCCTTTACTTCGACATGAATCGACCGGCTGGGTGACAAATACTGCAACACTTTTGTCAGTCTCCGTTTGTAAAAACAAAACAATTCAAATGATGACCACAGCCTGATTATTTTCTCCAGACAGCAGATTACTCAAAAGCTTTGTAACTGGAAGATAAGGGATATTTTGGCACTTTGTGTCGACAGTGCAACTTGTGAAGACTGAATAATTTTCTGTCAATATAAGCTGTGGTATGGTCAAAAACAACAACTCAACATAGCTGTTTCAACTTGTATGTGCCATAAAATTAAAATTATTTGATTGTATTATTATAAATAAATAAATTATTGTTATCAAAATTATTTGTTATTCCGTATTTTTTTTGTTAATTTTTAATGAGTGTTAAATTTTAAATTTTTGCAATATCTAATTTATAATCAGATTATGACTCTCTGTACGTGTTGGTAGTTATTGTAAGTGCAAAGAGTGATTAAAGCTAAATTAATAAATAAATAATAAATAACGCCATTATTTTTCGACTTGTTTACTCTGGCCGCCAAACAACCTCTCATGCAAATCAGATGATACCTATTAAATATTTTAGAAATACAACGTTAGACAGTAGCCATTTATAAGAACTAGCTTAATTACAGAATTAAAAACTAACCTTGACTTATAACCTCTGACATTCCACACTAGAATATTAATAATACTTTTTTTTCGTATTTTATTACTATCCTTTGAAAACCACTGAAGGTTATTTGGACAAACAATTTTATTGATGTCTCGTAAACAATGTCATTTGAGGTATGTATGTCGGGGACGAGGCCAGGATTTAGTTTATTAGCCTATCATATAATTATTATGTAATAATATATTAAGACATTGGCGACGATTCTGTTGTGCAAAAACAAAGATAACCTTGAAATATCATTTCGTAGTGAATCGAGCTAAACACAGTTGTAATCTCTGTCTTTAAGATTCAGGTTAAGAGACAGGGTTTATAATTTTTGGTTATATAGATTTTGTCAATTTTTCTATGTATGACCTACCACTTTCTGTCTTATCTGTAACTATATAAAAAACGGTTTTAGAGTAATTGTGATATCTTTTTGTTATTATTTTTTGTTCTTCCAACTGGATGAACAATTCATATTCTGCCTCGTTCTCTTTTCCACTCTTAGTTGACTGGTAGAAATTGCCTAGGGCATTAAATATATGTGGATGATGTCTAAATAAACAAATAGAAAAATTTAGTGTTATCAAATTATTTGAACATCAATATACTCTTCGACTAGCTTTATAACTACGGTACGACAGTTGAAGTACCCGTGATATTTATTTTACTTTACTCATCATCTGCCTAACTTTCCATTTCAATCGCAACCGGATGCAAATGAATACCAATATGCTGCTTATATAAGTACTTGCTGTGCTAAAAAGCATAAATAAAACACTCGAGTTTTATGTATGCTTAACACACATACACTAAAGTTCACAATTCCAAAACAGTTGATTGGGCCTGTCTATTCTAAGGCCCATATTTCAAATTGCCCCTGTTCTGAACAAGGGCAATTTGGCAACATGACACACTGGAGTGCCCTGAGTGCGCATACACCTGTAGGTACTTTATGGGATGTAATGAATGCCATCGGTGTCGCAATTACCCTATACACCTACTGGGCCTAAGCGATCGGCTGCTGCGTTGCGAGTCGTGGGTTCGATTCCCACACGGACCAAATATTTGTATAGCTTACAGATAGTTGTTCCGGGTCTGGCTGTTTGTGTATGTGAGTTACTTGTCTGTGAACGCACCCACGATTGAGGAGAAATTCCTAGAGTGAGGCAAAGGAAAAAAAAATATTGAGGTTAACTAACCATCGAAACGAAAGGAAGAAACATCTTTTAGTTTGATATTTGCTGCAGTTTCGGTTTTCATCAAAATTGGGCCCGAGACACCCTTGACTATTTTTCGCTATCTCTTATAATTTCGTATTTCACAACCAATTGAAAGGTTCACCCTGAATAGTACTATGTCCTTGAAGTTAAAGAAAATATTCTTAATAGAGCAATCACTGCTACAGTTTTATCACTTCAAATAAACGCAGCTCCCCTTTTTTCAGTGGTTGAACAATGCTTGAAAACCATTGTTTTATATCAATGTAGGTCAGGCAGGTGCCTTATTTCCCGGTTCCGGCCACAATACCGCGACGGAAGATTTGCTTCTGTCAGCCATATCCGTTGGCTTTGAGCATTCGGATCAACTACTTTAAACCTGTTGGATTTGGAACATATGCTTACTAGCTTAATATTTGGATTCGGATAATTTACTAGAATTATTCCTTTTAATCCATTTCAAATTCCATTATTAAATACAATTATTTTAATTCGATCAGGAGTATCTGTCACTTGAGCTCATCATGCTATTATAGAAAATAATAATTCTCAAATAACTCATGGTTTTTTTATTACTATTATTTTGGGAATTTATTTTACAATGCTCCGATAGAATGAATAAATAAATAATTTAACAGTAAACTAAAAACACTAAAAACTTTGACTATCATGTATTTTAATATCTCACGGTTGCGTGGTGTTAAGTATCAATAACGTGAGAAACTGAAAACATCCTCGATGGCGGGACGAGTTAGATGCCTATGATGCTACTCAGCCGGTCGATTCTGTAAACATGTCGAAGTGAAGGCTTGGGTGAAGTGATCACGAAGTGCGCTGTCATTCCATCTTGATTGTATGGTCGTCAGTATCGCGATATCGAGTTAAGTGGTGAAACTACGAGAGGCCTTGCCTTGCTTTGGGACAACACTCTTGTCTTTGCTATACGGTCAAAAAACAAATGCTTTACCCTTTTGAACGCCATTTCCACGTATACATGACAAGCAAGCGCGTGCCCCGTACGCCAAACGTCATAAATATGTGACAAAAAGTACGGCGAATTTGTGGCTCGGCGTCGGGGGCACGCCGATGCGTTTATGCTCTAGCGTACCCCCTTTGAAACCCCTACAAATATTACTGAAGTCTGCCCCTGTATCTATTTTAAGGTAGTAACAGACCGGCCATACAACCAGTCCTCGTAAGTTCAGAAGTATTTTACCCGAAAAATACGAAACAAAGGTAAGGTTAACTAACACATCCAGCTTAGTATGAATCGTATCAAGGTCAGTAATATTTACACTAAGATAGTAGTTATCCACGTGAAAAGACGAGGTAACTTATTTACCGAGACCAACACAATAACGAGCTTTAATGTAGTTATAATAAAGCTCCCCGTAATCAAGCCAGCTTTGTCGCAGCTGTCAGCTTATCTGATGTAAATTAATTACGGCTGCTATCAATCACGGGGCGACAAACTGTTACAGAGTAATCGTTTCGACTACACGACTATATCGTTGTAGTGTTAACAAGTGGAGATGGAACTATTAACATGTGTACCTATTGTCTTGTCTTGTATCGATATTGACTGATAAACGTGAACTTACAGTCGAAACAGGATCAGTTTTGGAATATTGTAGATTTTCTTGCGGAAAAACTACAATATTTTTCCACATTATGCTGGTTACAATTACTAAGTTATTCATACTTTTAAAGTTTAGTACTTTAACTGGACTATTTAATAGTTTTAATTTCTATGTTCATCATCATCATCTGCCTAGCCTTTTACCAAATATACTGGGATCGGCTTGCAGTCAAACCGGATTACCAGTACTTTTCGTGAAGCGGCTGCTTACCAGACTTCCACAACCCATTAAATGGGTAACACGGTAGTTCTTGACAAGACGTTTAAAGGGCTGATTAACAACGATAAATTCTTCTTCGTTCTTATTCCTCTATACTATAACCCATATTCAACCAATTGTGAGAACGGGTCTCCTCTATTGCACGTCACTCTACCCGGTCCCTCTCTCGCATCCATCTCTTACCCGCTACTTTGACAAGGTCGCACGATTTAAAAAACCTCAAAAGAGGATATTTAAGCGACTGTACATGGTACATAGGTACCATCTACAGTCTCATAAAGATTCCGATCCATGGTATTTCGACATACTCCATATCCCATATCCCATTTCATAAGAATCTGCAGTATAATGAAAGCCGTATTAAAATAATAAATGAAAATGGTAACTGTCGGTAGGTATATTAAATCTGACTGTACCGTTTGCTAGATAAAGTGTACGGGTGATTAATGATTTTGGCGGGAACGCCATAAAAAAATACCAGAGACGAACTCTGTACCAATGGTCACGCACATTTTAACATTATTTATGAGAGTAATCGTTCTGACAGTTATTTTTGAACATTATGGACACAAAAACTTGCGAACCAATTAGTTAACGTCTGTGTATTTTTAATGGTAACCTATTTATGATGTTACAGCTGACGTTAGATTTGAAATGTTTGTCATATTTTCTGACGTAAGTTGCTGATTTTCTTTAGATCAATTTTTATATGATGCTACTTAAATAATAAAAATTAATGGACGTCAAGGTGGCACGTTGCTTTACAAGAAATGGGGAAAAGCGATTTCCTGTTACAAATTCTGTGTGCGCTACGCTAATAGAATGCGTAGGCGCCGACATAATCAAACGATCAATATTAATCACTCAAAATCATCCACAAAATGCACCGAAATTCCAACATTATACCAGGCAATTAACTAATGAAATATTTCTCCTGAGATAGATGACATAAATCTAGTTAACACGGCGATAAACTAAGCGGACATATTCGCAGACAGAACCTATATTTCTCTTAATTGAAACTAAGTACTAATGACGTTTACATCACAGATGTCAGTGTACACTAGCATCGATTACTCTATCAATATAAACGTCCCAAAACAATTGAATTGGATGATAATAAATAATTTATGCGACCGCAGTTACATACCGTTCTGATTGAAACTAATGGCGTTCTATATTGGTAGCTCATTCAGTTAGATCGGTCTATTAAGTCGTATCAGGCTCGTGAACTAGACCATTAATAAAGCATACGTCTTTCGCATTCCATGCGTGAGCGACGAATGCGGGCTATAATTTTGGCCCTGCCCTTTCGACAATGTCCCTTTTGCGGTCGTTAACATAGGGGTCTTTGAAATTGACATTGGCATTTGGCTCGTCATTTCAAACATTCGATCAATTTGACAGTTCAATTGTTAAATATGAAGTCTTCTCTAAATACGACCCTGTTTAAGATACTTCGTTATGATTTTTGGAATATCATGCTCAATGTTTTGATATTAAATTGTGTCGAAGTTTATTTTAGAATGGAACACATACATTGAAAGGGTATTTGATGAAACGATGAGCATGTCAAACGGAACTCGTTTGAAGACATTTGGATTTTCATTAAATCGTTTAGAATTTTATTGTTGTGATTTCTGCTACTGACATTTTATGAGCTGACTTTTTATCGGATTCGATCGATTCGGATCGCCATGATGCATAAATTATAAATATAATGTTCTCTTATAATTCCCAAGGTGGTAAAACGATTTGATAAATAGGGGTCATTAGTTCATTGAAATAAAATACGAACTGTATTTTTTTTCTAAAAGTAATTTTAAGTTTTCTTACGAAATAAGCTCACTTAAGGCTGGTTATGCCCGCGGCTACCACGTATAAATTGTTTATTTTCCGGGGTAAAATATACCCTAAGTCCTTTTCCAGGTAACTAGCAACCTTTCTATCAAATTGCCTACATCAAAAACATCACCCTTCTTCTGGAGCAGACGGGTAAAAAATCATCTTTAAAATAAGTAACTATTTCTTTCTAAAACATACTTCAGGGAAGTTACTTAAGTCCTTTATAAATTAAAAGAGAACAAAGGTGATGTTTATCAAATAAATATTATCATTCCTTAATGAAACCTAATGAGCTCAATTTCTGAGAGCGATGCCATCAAGCAGGTCGCATGCTGTTTATTGCTACGCCAGGACCCGACCCTCAATTGGTTTATATTGGTTGACGTAAACGCCAAGCAATATGGCCGTTACTCAGTGGGTACCGTGTATTATTACTATGGCCAATAACCAATAACCATCGAGTAATTTGTGTAGACTAACGTCGTCGGACCAAGGAAACGATGGTATGATGTTATTCACATGAGCGGTTATCGTGAAATTATATCCAGAAAGTGAAGCTGGGGTTTGGTTTTTTAATTGGACTGCGTTCCTGGGTTTCGTTTGCAAATAGGGTGGTTGACTAATAACAGTTGACTAGTAACACGAAGCACAATTTTATTTTTTACCATAGATAAGCTTGCACAATAACAGCCGCACGGGTCGATCTTCAAGGCTAAGTAACGCTTGCCGAGGTTGGTCTGTGGATGGGTGACCATCTTTACATACCGAGACTCCTCCGTGCCTCGGAAAGCACGTTAAGCCGTTGGTCCCGGCTGTCATTTGTAGATCTTTGGCAGTCGTTACGGATAGTCAGAAGCCAGATATCTGACACCAGTCTTTCCAAGGAGTACCGTATTACCCAGTTAATGGATTGTGGAGGTCTGGTAGACAGCCGCTCCACGTAAAATACTTGTATTCAGCTGAATCCGGTTTGACTGGAAGCCGACCCCAATATAGTTGGGAAAAGGCTAGGCAGATGATGATGAAATAAGCTTGCGTTTGCCCAGAATCTCACTCGATGGAAAGCGATGATGACGATGCGATGTCGACGATGAAGCACGATTGCATATAAGCTTACCTGTAACAAGCAGAAAAGAAGAAATAAATAAACTTATGTAATGCGAGCAAAGACGATGACCGTGAAAGTCGCCGGAGACAATTTTTTTTTTTTTTAAGTATGGGAAATCATCAAATGACTTCTTTCGCTCTGGGTGGCGCGGAAGGGCGTGTCAGACTCTTACTGACTAAAACCCACCCGTGTTCCTTCTAAAGCCCTTTGCGTTCCAGGGCCGCGGTGCGAGACCAGCGGATGCGACCGGTATTGATGGTGATGTTTAGGGCAGCCCCGTGGACATCTATCGACTAGAATGATGTTGGTGGTTTGGCCAGTAACTTTCCATCTCAAAATCAATCCGACCTTAGAATTGAATAATGCAGCACTTATCTTTGAATTTATACACACAATGCCTGCAGTTGGAACTACTTAGTTCATTGACGGATCACTTAGGCTTTAATGTACCTTTTGTATTCTAATTGAACGCCCAACCGTGTCTGACGAAGTCCGTTCTACCATTTACTGGCAATTGTTGGTCAAATTAGGCCTAAAAATAGCACTTGCAATTGCTTTCAAATGCTACTTCAAAGGCTCACTTATGAACCGTGCTGTACCACTTGAAGAATTGACAATACAAAAGAAACTGTTATCTACTTTGACAGATTTAGTTAGGGAAATATTATCAATTGTCATCAATCAGCAAAAATAAGCAGACAGTTTTATTTCCATAAATAACTTAGGTATTGGTTTTAACATTGACATATATGCGATAGAAAACTTGTGGGATAAAACCAACAATCACCAGATTACAACACAGAATTTCCCAAATAAGAAAATGAGTAAATGCGCCATCTGAGTAGATTGAAAACTGCGGAAACCTGCATTTTCCTTACATCAAAAACAACCCCAAAGAAAACGTCAGTGACAACCGGAAAACCAGACCCTCCAGCTATGTGCCAAACGAACCAGAATCCCCTCAAAAGGCTGTCAAACATAATCGAAAACAAAACAAAGAATTCATAAACGAGTTTTGTAAAATAAACTTGGCATAAAAAAGCTTTTCTTAATAATCTTTTAAACACGTGCTTAGATCCAGTCCCCTAAGGTTCGATTAAATCTGAACGAAACGGTTATGCCGAGTATTTAAAGGTCCATAACAATTTTCTCACTTGTAATGTTAATCGGACTATAAAATTTTTAATTTCCACGCTTGTCCCGAGAATATTAATTAAGAATGTTACTTACGCACGATTCTTTTTCGTAGTCATATTTTACCTGGGGGATCTTAACGAACGTGTAATGTTATTTTAACGAGATATATTTACTGTTGTTTATTAAAAGCAGAAGGTAATGAAGCAGATATTTTTAAACAGATTTTGTTAGTTTTTTCTGAGATAAACCTAGATGTGTTGCAATCTAAAAACAAGTGAGACGGCATTGAAACATGGAATTAGTAAGTACTTACTTCCATAGAAATTTAAAATGACATTGACAAATTCAAAGTGACATTGACAGATTAGATTTAGTATTTTAAATATGAAATCCTCATTTGAATAAAATTTTCCTTACTTTTCATCTAAATAATTTACATTGATTGTTCAAGCTGGATGAGATGCTACAAAACCCAAAAGGTGTCAAGGGAGAAGTCTAATATTGAAAATACCAAGATCAAGAAATTCGCCAGCAGTTTTCTTTTTTACCGATACATAAATCGAGCTGAAAATAAAAACAAAATTTAGCTTTTGCTTAAAGCTATCCGAGAGTTGGCTCCAAATTGGTTAGTTCCATTACAGCTAGATTTGAAAGAAATGTTATGGGCTTTACCACTGGTTTCGTGCTTTCAATTTTGAGTTCTCAAGAAAAGTGATATTCTATTAGCGTACGCGATTGGTCGAAATACAAAATATAAGGGATTGATCACGTGACATTTCCACAGCGTTTGTCATTCCCATAAAGTTTTGATGTTTTGTTAATCGCCTTCACCACGCTACCGCTGATGGAAAGGCCATCAGCGGTAGCGTGGTGAAGGTTCTAGTCTAGAGCCTAAGGTTGGTAGGACATCGTCTTTTGTTTGGTTTTAAAAACCGATGGTAATGGTTACGCCTCTACCGATTTGCATGATGACTCGGCATTGTACACTTCGTTTGTGAATTTTCCTCCTTTGCCCGCGTAAATGGAATAAATTAAAAGCATTATAATACGGCGGACTCATTACTGGGTAAGCGTAACGATTTTAAAGAGGTCTTTGTGACAAAATTATAATGTGCTCAATAATAATAATGTGTTTTTAAAATGATGGTCTATTTGGACAGCGTTCTAGAGAGTTAAAAATATACGAGTAATTCGTCTAATAACAGCCAAGAGACAGGGTAGAATCTGAAGCTGAAAAAGAGTTTGTGGAAGCCGAAAGTTGGGTGTTGTGTTATTTGTCGAAGATGCTAAGGATCAAGGATATTGCTAAAGGCTGGTGGCGATTATCTTAACTAATATTGTGAATGCGAAAATGAGTTTGTTTGTTTGCCAGGCTTTGACGCCTAAATCGCTGAACCGATTTCGATGAATTTTGGTACAGAGATCGATGGGACCGTGGAGACGGTGATAGGCTAGTATTTATACATATCTAGCTGTGTAAAGATTTGTGTCATTGTGTCACTCTATGTAAAGTTTTCTTAATCTATCTTTTCTGTAACAAAAGTCTGTACATAATAAAGAATATTCTCTTACATTCTAGTCTAGTCCTTGTCTGTATGAAGAAATTATTATATTTATCAGTTTTCTCCTTCTTAAATAGTGAGTTTCTATAGTAAGAGCTGAGTTACTTGTGATTCAGTCCACGCCAGGCCCAGAGTGGGCGGTCTAGCAACAATAGCAGAAGGAATCGGTCCCGGTTAACACTTATTGGTCCACATGTTTCAATTGATTCTTTGCCTGTAGAACGTAATTTCGGCGCAATTGCTCTTTTCTGTGATTAAAAGAAAATTACTTGAAAGTTTCACTGGCTAGTTTGTATGAAAAGGGTATTTCCACTTACGAGTGGCAGTTTAAGGGTTTCTTTTTCAATTTTCAGATTATGTAAAATTTTATTTGGCAACAAAAATTTTGTGGTTTGAAAGATTTTGCCGCCATTTTTATTCAACATCTTTTAAGTTGCCTGGTTATTGAAAAATCAGCTCTTACATTCTTACCTGCTTGCTTTTGTCCGCGACTTTGTACGCGCATATCCCGTTTTTCCCCCGTTCCCGTATAGCCTTCCTCATGAATGTGGCTATCATAAACAAAATAATTTTCCATATCCGACTGGTAGTTCCAGATATTAGCGCGTTCAAACAAACAAAGAAACAATCCCTTCAGCTTTATTATTAGTTTAGATATTTCCTTGATTTGACTGGCAGATAATTTACCGAGGAATACCTACGTAGTATTCCTCGTTGACTATTGCTTCGATCAAATTCAAAGCACGCAACGACCCTATGGCTGTATTTTAAACATTTCCCTAACGAATCTCCATAGCCAGGGCCAACTTTATTCCGTATGTATATTTGTCCCACAAACAACAAATCTAGTTGATCGACAGACCGGTCGAAGGCACAATACACCGTAATCAAAGTTGGAGAAACGGGGAACTCACTCCACTCGCTTACCTACTGCTGACATTGTTTGTGAACATCAATTTACGCTACTGGGCGTCCGTTTTCCTTTAGTCAGGAATTGAGGAGGGTTCTGACCTTAGTGGATGTCTGCAAGAAATTTCAAGGTTAAGCAACACTTGCCGCGGTCGTTTCTTGGATGGGTGAGCATCTTAAAATCCCGAGATTCCTTCTTGCCTCGGAAAGTATGTTAAACTGTTGGTGTGATCTTTGACAGTTACTACCCATAGTCAGAAGCCAAAAAATCTGACGCCATTCCAGCCAAGGGGTTACCCAGTTAATGGGATGTGGAGGTCAGATGTATAGTCGCTTTTTTATACTGGTACTCAGTTTTTTTTTTATTTGTTATGGGTTTGCTCTTGACTCTAGTCTAGCCAGAGAGACAGAGACAATGTCGACGATGGAGCTAGCTTACCCAGAAGAAGCATGTTAAAGTAGCATCTAGTTACACTGGTAGCCGACTATGGAAAAGGCTGGGCCGATTGATTTTTCTAGACATTTAATCTTTCGCAAATCATCATCATTCCTCTGTACTTCTACTTTAGAAAGAAAAAATATCACATCCACACTTAATATTTGTTTGATTAAAACATCTACCAAAATTACTGTCTATTTTCGTTACCCCTAATACCTTTGTTACAGATCTCACCAAAGGAAAGAAATATCTATTTTGAGCCAGAAACACAACTCCTTTGATCTTGAAAATTAATAAACAACAATGGAAATGAAATAATATTTTTCCAATAAGCCGATCTCCATCCAGAATGGGTTCCACTCTGAATTCTTTTAGCGTATGAAATGAACCCAGCAATCCATTACTAAATTGAGTAAAATAAAAATAGTTTTTCAATCAAATCAGGCTTGAACCACGGACATCATACGAGATATCTACCAATATTATCTTTTATGGATAAACAATTTATGCAAAGAAATAAAATTGAAATGTCTGTTTGTTATATATCAAAACAACAGCTTTTTACTTAATGCATATTTAAGTAAGTATATGTCACCGGATAATTGCAAACGTCGTAAGATTGTAAAATATTGCGTTGTAAACTATTTTTCCTAATAAGACAGATATTCCAATATCTGTCTTATTAGGAAAAAATAGTAACTATTGAATTTGGAAGGAATTTATTGTATCCAAAACGATTTTTTCATGATATATCCAGAAATTATAAGCTAATAAAGATTTATTACAATCTTACGGAGTCTGCAATGTTCCGGTGACATTTACGATACTATAACAAAAAACAATTTTAAAATATTTGTCTGTCCGTCTGTTTCTACCAGATAATCTCCGAAACGGTTGGGCCGATTTTGACGGGACTTTCACTTTCATAAGGAGTACCTAGGCTTTGAAAAAGGATTAAGGTACTATGCAAAAAAAAAAACATGAAAAACTTTTCACGCGGGCTAGCCGCGGGTAGATGTTAGTCGGAAAAATAAGTAAAGGAACTCTTTAATGTCAGCCAAGCGTACAATATTACTTGTCAGTGGATTTCATTGGTGAGTAAACAAGTCATTGTTAAAATTGTTGGCCGGTTACCATGTCATGCCATTATGCCCTACAGTACCTAGCCATGCCATTCGTTTGCTATATTTATCGGGATTAGTACGTATTGGATTTGACGTAAATTAAGATGATGAATGAACGTGGGTCGTGGACTGTTGCCAAAGTGAATAGGTGGTTCTGTAATCTCTGAAAGAATTATATGGTATGGTGGTTTGGTTATGTGTTATGGCTGGTTTGAGTGGTTATTTATCTATACTTATAAATCGTTTGACCTGACTGACTAATCAATCGACGCACAGCCAAAACTACAGTCTAGCAAGCTGAAATTTGAAATACTTACTTACCTATAAGCATAAGTTACAACGTAAGTATCCACTAAGAAAGGATTTTTGGAAATTTCAACTTTAAGGGAAGGAAATGGGAGGGGAACTTTGTATGAAAGTCGTTTGTTCTTTGAAGCCGAAATCTTTGCGGACGAAGTCGCGGGCATTAGCTAGTTTTATTTATATTATGGTCGTGGCTGTTTTTACTAAATGAGTAGCAATGATTTGTTATGTATTAAACTTACAAAATTAATTTTATTTATTTATTAAGCCTTTCTATCAGTACGTTCATCATGTCCTTCAAATCGATTTAATTGGTTTAACGAAATATCAAAGTATCGAAATATGCATTCATGAAAACCTTACTAAAAACCAATATTAAAAAGCTTTCTTCTAAAGCTTCAAGGGGATCAGTCGGGCTTCAAGGAGATTAAAAGAGTAGTACTGAAAGTTAGAGATGAAAAGATATTTTGACAATTCTGCTCTCAAATTCTTACTTTGAATTATAGGCTGGTTGGTTATTGTGAAGAAGCATTTTTCAAAAGGCTCGCGTTTGACCAGTAGGTATCTCAATCTCACGTCATTAATTAGGTACTGACGCGTTTATAAGTAACCTGTATATTTTAACTTTTAAATACTCGTAGAGAGCCATAATATCCGTGCGTACCACTAGTATCATATTAAGTTATTTGGTATATTTTCATTTCAATTACGTTCACATGATGTAATAAACGTGAGATATACCAATTGTTGATATAATTTCTTCACATATAACATTTATATACTTTAAAATTATTTTGTATAACGTTATTGGATGTAACGTTTATTTAATCGAAAATCATTGGGTCTATCGTTTAAAATATACTAACAGAATCGGGGCACCCCGACTTCACGTAGTCTTTTGGCTGCTACCCCTTTTTTTTTAAGGATGGGAAATCATCAAATGACTTCTTCCGCTCTGGGTAGAGCGGAAGGGCGTGTTAGACTCTTACTGACTAAAACCCATCCGTGTTCCTTCTAAAGCCCTTTGCTTTCCAGGGCCGCGGTGACTCTTTCGAACAAATTCCGCAACCCTGGCAGGCTCTGGCCCTAGCGGGCCCCGTCTTTTATGCTGACATCTCTTTGAGGCGCGCGTGAAACACAACGCGCCATCGACCCGGGCCTGGNCAGAAATCTCCTCTATTAACAATACAAAAAAAATAAACTTGCTTTAGCGAAACTTCAAAAATTTCGTAAAAGGTCGATAGAAGGCCCATATTTTTCATCTAAATTCTTTTGAAATTTTATTCAGCAGCTCATTACACAACTTTTTTTATTCAATAAAAGTTTTAAAATATTTGTGGTAGTCTCACGAGGTTTCTTTTCATATAATTTTGGTTCAATAAGAATTATTAAATAATTTATAAGTTGGTCCTTATTGATTTCAATTAACTCAAAACATTAGGTAAGTACCTATAATTATTCTGAATCAGTTGCAATTTACTGAGGTATTTACAAGGAAGATGTTCAAGGAAACGCTCAAGAAGACACATCCACAAACAAGAAAGAAAGAAAACTATTTTATTTGGCACACACTGGTACACACAATGTTGGTACAAATAAAAGGAAGCTTAATTACAATAACACACAAAAGCGATGTTGGCTGGGTTAAAAAAATATGATTCTATTTAGTCCGTCAGTAAGATTATCGGAACATATTGGATATATATTTTTCATTTTATTAAATCTATAAAAAAATACGAAGATTAAACGGATCAAAGATAAGGAGTGGGGCTTGTAACGACGCGTTCCAGTAAAAAGTGTCACTCGTGTGACTGGTGACGTCACACTGCACACACAAAATGCGTGACCAATATTTTTTGGAAATCTCGCTGACGGACTAATTAGAATTTTTTGTCAAATATCCTATTGGTGATGATCTTCTGGTAACGGTAATTAAACAAAAGAAAGGAGTAGCAGGTTGCGTTGTGTCGCAGAAACGACAGACTAAGCTTTTTCGCATGAGAAAAAGGCGTCAGTGCATTATTCGTAACCAAATCGTTGAATTGATCTCTGGACATGGTCGGCCAATTCACTAACCTTACTAAACCTCGTCTACATCATGAAATAGCTATTTCTACGATATAGGTACGACATAGAAGTCTTTATACCTATACCTGTGTATTGATTTGTTAATAGATCTCAAGCACGTCATAGAAGTTGCGGAATTTCTTCGAAAGAGTCACCGCGGCCCTGGGGGGCTACTCTCGAAACCCGAAGTCCGTACTTTCGGGCTTAGTTGTATTCTACTCCATAGCACCTACGGACTTACGATTATTTCCGAACCCGAACTAAGAATGAATGTTAATTGTAATGTGTATTAATTGTCAGTGGTTAGGTGACACGAAGTAGAATACGCCCGAAACTAAGCCCGAAACTACGGACTTCGGGCTTAGAGAGTCGCCCCCCTGGAACCCATCCGTGTTCCTCCTAATGCCCTTTACGGGCATTAGGAGGAACACGGATGGGTTTTAGTCAATAAGAGTCTGACACTCCCTTCTGCTCCGTCCAGAGTTGAAAGGGTCATTTGATGACTTCCCATCCATAAAAAATACGTCATAGAAAGTAGATACATGTAGGTATAAGACAATGTTTTTCCTAAAGCTTAACAGAATTAAAACGTAACAACCACCGACTCATCAGTTTTAACAAACAAGATTCTACATTATCATAATGCTAAAGTTTATGTTACCGCAAGCAACTTAATTTGGAAAACCCACGTTAAACCAGTTATTTCAGTCACTCCGCATGTCAAAGGTAACAAAGAGAATAATGTCATTTGAAGAGAAATGGAATATTGCCGTTAATGTTGAATGATTCGATCCTAAGTAAAAATCAATGGTTCATCAATATTGATGATTGTTTCGCTTTTTCAAATTCGTTCTTTTCGCTAAACTCCGAGAACCAACAGCCCTTTTTTAATATCCAATTCTGTAACTTTTAAGAGTTGAAATAGTATTTTTTTTTTATAAGAATTGTATATCATTAAATGACTTCCTCCGCTCTGGGTGGAGCGAAAGGGCGCGTCAGACCCTTACTGACTAAAACTGATCCGTGTTTCTCCTAAAGCCCTTTGCGTCCCAGGGCCGCGGTGACGCTTTCAAACAAATTCCGCAACCCTGGCAGACTCTGGCCATAGCGTCTTCTATGCTGACATCTCTTTGAGGCTGGAACATAATGCGCCGTCGACCCGCCCCTGGTTCTGATCGGACAGCGAGCCACCCAACGCTCGCCGTTCGCAGGCCCGCGCCTACGGTGGCTGGGGATCGCCCTGCGACTCCCGACGCCCGGGGCGTCTCCTGTTGCGGCGGTTGGAGCGAAGGCCTTGCCTTTCCCTCGCGCGGCCCGCCTCCTCCTTCGCTAGCATTACTGCTTCGCAGAAGGAGGTGACCGCTTCCCAACCCTTCTCGCTCCGGACCATGGATTCAACCAGGGCCGGATGCGAGAGGTTGCCGCCGTCGATCGCCTCGATGAGGACACGGCGGTGCTCAGCCCAAGCAGGGCAGATCTCCACCGTATGCTCTACCGTGTCCTCCGGGCGATGCTCACACTGGTTGCTACCCCTAGAGTGTAAATAAAAACCAGTGGCGCGATAGGAGAGCAACCCCCGCCCGCTGTAACAAAGCCTAAGCACCCGTGCGAACCGTAGCGGCTGAAGCTGCGGAGGTGAGCGAGTGAGTGACTTCTGACTATCCCTAACCACTGCCACAGGTCAGTAAAGCAGACACCAACGGCTTAACGTGCTTTCCGAGGCACGGAGGAGTTCCGGTATATTACGATGGTGCGGGTTCAGTATGCTACCCATCCACAGACCGACCTCGGCAAGCGTTGCTTAACCGTGAAGATCGACCTGTGCGTCTGTTACTATTTGGCCACGAACTCCTCCATTACATAAAATTCAGATTAAAAAAAAACCAATTCTAAAGTACCAGAAACATTCACAAATAGGACCTCTGAAGCGGATACCACAACCAATTAATTCAATGAACTTGCATCGGGTGTAAAAGAAGGACCGTAAACGAATTCTGTTACCGATTGCGATTGTAAAATGTACTCCGTTCGGAGATAAATTTTCGCTGTCTGAAGCCCGACTTTATTTTATTAGTGTTGTTTCGTTGTATTGTGTTATACTTGCATGTTCTTTTGTGGCCAAGTTACTCTAAAAATAATAGTTCAGTGGGTCATATTAAATTTTTATTATTAACATGGAAATTAAATACTGACTCCAGTCTTGGCGAGAAGCACCTGAGATGGGGACGTCTGGTGGGCAGCCGCTTTACGTAAAATACTGGTATTCAGCTGAATCCGGTTTGACTGGAAGCCGGCCCCAATATAGTTGGGAATAGGCTAGGCAGATGATGATGATGACGATGATGAACATAGAAATTAAAAACTGTTAAACAGTCCAGTTAAAGTATTTAGTTTTATAAATATGAATAGCTTAGTAATTGTAACCAGCATAATGTGGAAAAATATTGTAAGTAGTCTCCGCAAGAAACACTTTCGGAGTAAATTTTGTTAGTTGGATAAACATTTATTTTTTAGTTTCTCATTTGCCCACTAAAACGTGAGCCCATTTTTTTATTATTTTTTTCGTTACGTTTCCTTGTTTTGGTCACAGATAACATGACTAGCAAATATGAACTGAATCGGTCTAGTAGGTTCGGATAAAATCGGCAGTGACAGACGGACAGACAGACAACCAAATGAGGCTATAAGGGCGCTTGTAGACGTCCGTTTTTTTCACCGGATAACGGACCGTGTTTTTTGCCGGATTCGCGGTGATGTATGAATTATAATGAATGTGTGTACATGCACCGGACATCGGTCCGGCGAACAATTTACGCCGGGTGCACCACCGCTTCCCCTCGGCGCGACGGACACCGGTCCGGTGTAAGAAAGGGCGGTCATCCACGCCAGTGTATTGGTGCGTGTTGACGCTGCCGGACGTATTGCCTGTTTTCTGTTAATTGAGTGCCGTCTACCTGCGTTCTTTTAAAAATGGGTGATATTGACATGGAATTGTTAATAAGTTTGGTTGAAAATAGGCCTGTACTGTGGGATAAAACCCAAGAGTGCTACAAAAATAGACAGTCGAGTTTTACCGCTTGGAGAGAAATTTGTCTTGCGTTAAATGAAGGTTTTGAAACGATGTCCGAGAAAGAAAAAAATGATTTTGGTAAGTAACATTTTATTTTCATTATTGTTATGCATATTGATTTTGCCATGGTACACGCCCTACTGGTGACATGAAATACTCTGCATATTTGTTACGAATTATATTTGCTGTTACATTACCTCGTGTTGAATGGGAACGAGGCAAATGGCATAGAGTAGGCATCATGTGTGAACTAGCATTGTCAGTAGCATTATTAGCAATACCCTCTACTTTATGAATTATGTTTTGTAATAAGCAGCATGTTTTTACAATGTTAACAGCAGTATCTGTTGAAACATTTAATGGCCTATGCAAAATCCTCCATTTATTGGATAAAATACCAAATGCGCATTCGACGTAGCGTCGCGCTCTTGTGAGACGATAATTGAAAATTTTTTTTATTGAGTCAAGTTGATGCCCACCGTAAGGACGAAGTACGTGTTGATGTAAAGCGAAAGCTTCATCAGCAACAAATACATAAGGTAACTCACTGCCTGCACCTGGCAACTGCTTAGGTCGAGGAATATGTAATTTATCGCCTACTATTCTTTTCCAAAATTCTGTTTCTTTAAATACTGCTGAATCACATTCTTTGCCGTAGGCTCCAACATCAATAAAAACAAAATTATAGTTTGTGTCTACGACAGCCATTAATACTATTGAGAAATAGTGCTTGTAGTTGAAAAACATTGATCCACTTTCTTCTGGCTTGATGATTCGAATATGTTTGCCGTCAATGGCTCCCAAGCAATGAGGAAAATTTGCATTCGTCTCGAAATTTTTTACTATTGTTAACCATTCGTCTTCCGATGGTAGTTTCATATAAATTGGAGAAAGGGTTTCCCACAATGCTTCAAATACTTCTTGTACAATACAGCTGATAGTTTTTATACCCATTCTGAAACTGTAATGTAGATCACTAAACGTGTTCCCTGCAGCTAAATATCTGTAACAATTTTTTCTTTTTTAGGCAAAGATATCATAAAAAAATGGAACAATGCAAGAGATAACTGGATGAAATATCACAAAAAAGTTAAGGAATGTAAATCCGGCTCTGGTGCAAAAAGTCTACGAAAATATAAATTCTACGATCAAATGCTCTTTTTGTGTAAAATTGTGACTCGCCGAACAACGGAAGCAAGTATTACATCAGAAAAAAACATCACACAACCTCACAACAAAGAAACTGACTCACAAACCAATAATGACCCTACCGCACCAGCCAATACTACCGATAGAACAAAAACAAGCAAGAAGAGAAAGACAGACTGTAGCGAAGTTGATCGACAAATGCTTACTTTAATTAAATCAGTTGAAGATGAAGACAAGAGTAAGAGTATGTGTTTTTTCAAAGGTATTGCTCCAATTGTAGACAAGTATAGTGACGACGATTATGTTGAATTCCAATATGAAGTCATTAAAGTTATGAGAAATTTAACTCGGAGAAATCAAGCGTCCATGCAGCAGCAAAATTACAATTACAATATTAATCGAGGCTACACTACGGCTACACCCGACTACAGGATACACGAATATCAACCAACACAACCCATTCCATCGACATCCAGGATGCCTTATGAATATCAGCCAACACAAGTCATTCCATCCACATCCAGGACGCCTCAAGAACTCATGCAGCAAGATGATTCCCAATCTTCAATTATTACTGAATTAAGTTCAATGACATCGCCTAATTACGATTTCGATTTTTCTGAAACTCCTTAATTTCTTTTTTGAGTATAATAAAACTATTACTATCTACTAAATTTTGTTTGAATTAATACAGGTAATCCCCAAAACCACACTAATGTCAGGTGTACGGCATGCAGTACACCTGAGTTGAACAAAGTGAGTGTACTGCATGCGTAATCTAGTAGTACATATATATCAATGTCTTTAACATACCTTAGTGTAACAGCTAATCTCTCTGCCGGGGAAATAGATTGACGCATGTCAGTATCCTCGTGTCTTATTTTATCATATATGGCTGTTAATAATAGTTGAAAGGTTTCTTTCTTCATCCGAAAATAATTGTAAAATTTAGTTTCATCTTCTTCCAACTTCGTAAAAAGAGTTTGAAATGCACCATATTTTTCCCTTTCCAATAATATAGGATGCACCCACGATGACCTTTTACGTTTTTCTATTTCTTTTTGTTTCTTCTTGTACAAATAGTAGGCCAATACGAGTTTTTTTTTCTTATTATTCGACATTTCACACGTGTGTAATCTCTGACTACCAGTTCAAAACTAACGCATATAGACGGCAGTCCATCCATCCGATAAAAAAAATATGTATACAAGGATAGCCGTTTATTGACGGTCCGTTATCCGGTGAAAAAAACGGACGTCTACAAGCGCCCTAAGGGTTCCATTTTTTCATACAAAGGTTCACCCTAAAACTCATCAAACAAACTAATATTGTACTTACTTGTGGATAAAATAAGATCATAATAATTATGTAAAGTACAAAAAAGGACATGTATTTGATTGTAAATTTGATCTGACTATCAAAATATACTCGTTAACGTGAACTGAAGAACTTCACAATCTTAGAATCAAAGTTTTTTTCTATATATCACATTAATCACATCCCATCGAAAACAGTCCCCACGTACAAACGTTAGTCGGCCACAATTTTAATTATGTCACGAAAGATGTTAAGTATAAAATAGCGATAGAACACTCGCAACTTCAACGTACACTGCACTAGCCTATTTGTGTCACTCAACTCAACTGGCAACCCTTACGTTGGAGCAAGCTACAATTCTCAGTGGTGCTGTGCAGCTATACGGCCCTACACTAGGCAACCAATCGGCTGCAACTCAGAAATACTTTTTTTTTTAGAAGTATGGGAAATCATCAAATGACTTCTTCCGCTCTGGGTGGAGCGGAAGGGCGTGTCAGACTCTTACTGACTAAAACCCATTCCTTCTAAAGCCCTTTGCGTTCCAGGGCCGCCAGGTGACTCTTTCGAACAAATTCCGCAACGACTCAGCAATACTTGCAGGCCATATTTTTTGTAAGTGGCTTCTCGCTGGTCCATCTAGAACGTGGTCGACTGCCTCCAGACTGGACAGTCACAGGTGTCAATTCTCAATGAGCTTACGCACAGCGATAATCGCAGTCCACAATTAATTCTCAGTGAACTTTATCGCTACATAATGACTCAGTCGCCGAGCACAGGATTTTGCGTAGCCTAAACACTACTTTATTTTCAAGGGGATTATTAACCCATTCGTCATCGGTTAATCTGTTCGACAACGATTAAAATGTATTATGAAATTATTCAAATTAAAGGGATTGTGTGTGTGTTGCACTATTAAGCTGCAGGACGGCAAATTTTGTCTAAGTCCTCGGTATTTGAGGCGCCGCGACGAAGCCACAACTCGCCTGAAAAGGTGGCCTGGCTGCATCTTCTATTTGGCCAAATCTACGGTTGAACTATCGCACACTCGTCCACATTATAGTTGCCGGCAAATTGTATCTGAAAACTACACAAAATCATATGATACCTAGGTATAGTGACGTAGTTTCCGGCACCAAATAATATGAACACGAATAGTTCGTGGAGCTACAATAGGCCGGTAGAAGCCAGCACGAAGAGCCCAGCTTAGTCCTCCACTGTATTATAAATTGAATTATTAATCAAAACAGCTTAGCGATGAGTGGTTTCAACTTAATTTAATCCTAAGCCAGTGTTGTTGCTATCTGGGGAACCGTTTACACATTCGTACGTGGTCCTTCACGAACCCATTCCACCAACTACCGGTTGTATGTGGAGTACTAGATCAATAAATTCTTACTGCGGTAATGAGAATGCTAAGTTATATTCAAGAATTTTTAGGCCGCTGTTTTATTGTGTTATAAATTTTATGAAACGTTTACCGTTAATAGTTTAATTTACAAAACCTCCGGTTCCTTAAACTTAAATCAAATACCTAGGTAGTATTTTTTGGTTATTTAACCAACAGAGCTACTAGGGACAATCAAAATCATTAGTGAAACGGATAGTGAGGGATTTGAAACAAAGATTTCTGATTTTCAAAAGGGATAAGTGTCCAAAGTGGAACTACCCTTTTTACCCTTTCTTAAGATATCTTTAAGAGTGGTTGATGTATTGTGTGATCATCATCTGCCTAGCCTTTTCCCAACTATATTAGGGTCGGCTTCCAGTCAAACTGGATTCAGCTGAATACCAGTATTTTACGTGGAGCGGCTGCCTACCAGACCTCCACAACCCATTAACTGGGTAACACGGTACTCATTGGTAAGACTGGTGTCAGATTTTCTGGCTTCTGACTATCCGTAACGACTGCCAAAGATCTACAAATGACAGCCGGGACCAACGGCTTAACGTGCTTTCCGAGGCACGGAGGAGTCTCGTATGTTAAGATGGTCACCCATCCACAGACCAACCTCGGCAAGCGTTGCTTAACCTTGAAGATTAACCCGTGCGGCTGTTATTATTTAGCCACGAGCTCCTCTCCTCTATTGTGTGATCATACTTACTAATAAAATATTTATGGGACGGGGAAGTGAAACCGATCTGTCATAGGTCAAATCGTAAAAGGTCACCGTGTAAAAACATGTGATCATTTCCTGTGGCATTACGATTTTCCTCTTCATTTGACCTGATGACTTCGTGTGAAATTCTTATTGATTATCGTCATTGATTGTGGAGTATGTTTTGTTTGTCAAGTTTTATTTTCCATCGCCATTATTTTGATGAACTTCAGGTCTATAAAAGCGCGGCAATTACATGCAGTGCAATGGCATCATGGAGCCAAATGGCATTGTTTTTCTAATCTTTTCAAAATTGTATCAGCGAAGTATCCCCTTCACAATTCTGCCCAGTAAAAAAGGTTTCTTTTAAATAACCTTTTACGAAAAAGTACTTGAAAGAATTTCGTTAATTGGAAGATTTTTTATAGGTCTTAACACTTTGAATTTAAATTATCATAGGCATATTACCCATATCTAAAGTTCAATGCCCTAATAAATACCAATCACGCCGCTCAATTGTTTATTAATAATTCTAACAGGCGCCAAATCATTTGACACTACTTATTCCCAATAGCCAAGAAGACTTCTATCAACTTAATAATATGCCACGAACATTTCCAAGTCAGCGCGACAAACGTTAGTCTCCGAGCATCGTTCAATTGGACTCAATAGATTCGACCTCGCCCCATCGGGTCTAAGGACCGTCACTGATAAAGATACCCGTATGATCTAGAAGACAGATGCATTATCCAATACAAGATTGGATGCTGGATGCGTCGGGATGTCCTATTTCTCATGGACGAACGGTAGTTGGTACTTTAACACTTAGTCATCGGTTATAGTGTCAGTCAGACGCAAATTGCAAGCGCAAATATTAAGTGGTAGATAGATCAGTATATTGCATTCATACATATTTGTCCACATAGGGGAATTGTATACTCGTATTTTCAATGGCTACAATTTAAATGCGTACCAAGTAAAATATGTTAACTTTAAATAAAATAAACCCACTCTATACTGAGGTGCCTAAAGAACAACGTTTTAAGTTCCAAAATAATTATACGCTCATCAGTATAATTGTACGTGTTGTATTTATATTATTTTTGCCTACCAAAACGGATAAATGCTCACCAAATCTTGTTTTCCTAAAATACAATGTTACTAGGAGAACCTAGATGCAAGAGCGACCTAAGCGAGCTCGAAACTTGGGGCACCCCGAATCGGAAAGGTTAGGTTAGAAGGGGATGGCGGGGTCTAGTGGGCCTTCATGGTTGTTTTTTTTTAAACCACAGAGAATCGACTTCGCCTTTTGGTGAGCATTTATGTATTTTGGCAGGTATTTCGAATTTTTTGGAAGTAAAATAGGTACTTTTCTGGTAGGCGTTTAAACACAAGCCATTTCCAATTACCTAATAGGAAGCAAGCAGTTGTCGGTGTTTGTTCACGACATGTTAGTTTAAGTACCGCAGTTTAATCGTTGAATGAAAATGTCCAACATCACATGTATAAGTGTAGTTGTTATTAGCCAAATGACTTTGTTTATTACGTCACAACATACTATCTTTCTGTCTCTAAATAGTAGAAAACCAAGTCGCAGTCTGCCTCTGTATGTGTCCGCTTACTTCATCTAAACCACGCAACGGATTTTAGTACACTTTTTTTTTTTTTTGCTTTTTTAAAATGTACAAGGAAAGGAACTCCTGACGTCCAAATTAAGTAAGATTTGTATTATGGAAGTCAGGGTGCTCTCTCATTCTCTAAGCAGAATTGAGTACAATTAAAGGAAGGGACGCATGCAGCAGACAGAAAAAGAATAATATTATCTAAATAAAAAGAAAATAAAACTGAAAAAGTAGGTACTTATAATTTTATGTTCTACGACTACCTGTGAAGTAATGTCCATGTGAATCAGTGCGGTAGATGTTAGGTGAGATTGGAGTTATGTGGTGTTAACGTGTGTTGTGTGTTATACAAGGTCGAGAAGACGATACGACAATAAATCAAAACACTGGCAATACTAGTTCATTCGAATATGTTGTCTTTTATCACAGATTTGATGTCACTAACTGCAACGGACTGCTTGGAATATTTCTTCAGAATAAACACTATCCTTAACTAGTTTGAGTTTTTTTGACGTTTTACGCAATTGGCAAGTTTATTTTTAATTTCGGTGACAGGATTTATAATAAAAATATTCCTATGAACCAGTATTGCCGGTGTTTTCATTTATTGTCGTATCAATGTATCCACATTAATAAGTGTTATGTTAATGTTATATGGTTTTCAACAATAGGGAGAGCGATAAACGAAGAAGGTTTGATTATTACGATTGCACCCGTGCGAAGCCGAGGCGGGTTGCTAACTATTTTATATACCAACAACATTAATCTCTATATTTTCTGTCTAACAATTAGAAACGGGTGTAAACGAAAAAGCCGAGTCAAGAGGGGTTTGCTTTCTTAATTCTTTTGTAGTAGTACTTTTTGAGGACACTTCTAACGCAAGTACTATTATAACATTTTTAGCTGCCTGAAAATTCTTTTAAAAATACTCTCGACTACGATAGAGATAGTGAAAATATTCTTTTATAGCACATATTCCTACATTTTCGAAAGAAAATTATAACGAAGATTTTGAAAATACGGGCTATGGGAGTAAATGTTCTTATGAATGGAAGCATGGGTTACTGATCATCGTGTCTATGGAAACATCTGACATCACGTCTTACTATACTAGATGGACGAGTAGGTACCAATTAATCGAAAAAAAAAATAGTGAAGTGTGCAATACGTTGAATAAAATATTGATTTTTTGAAAATAATTAGATTTTAATTGGTTGTAAAAACAACAATAGTTTACTTCCCTAATAATAAACATCGACCGACTTAATTAGAATAATAATTCGTCTCAAATTCATTCTTGTTTTTGTTTACCTATTACTCAACAGATAATTCAACTTACATCACTTCAATTTATGTTCACATCCAAAGTGACATCAAAAACTGAATGTTCAGGCCATTTTTCATGGCGCTTCCGTCCCCTAACCGCGTATGATATATGGCCCATGGGCGCTATTTGACATCCGGCAAAAGGCACGGAACATTCTTCCTAGAGAATTATTTCCAAGGGTCGGCTGTCCTCTTCACGCACCGTTTACTGTTCTTCAATTATGTGATTTTCTTAAAGTGGTCTGGACCCTTTTTTCTCGCCCTTTTGGAACGTTTGTCACGGTTCAATTTATTGATAAGTTACAGAGGAATATTGATTTGAATGAGGCTCTGAGGATGAAAATGTGAGAACTTGGGTTGAGTTTTATTGATTGATGGTGTATTTTGGTTTTATATTCTGATTCTTTTTTGCTTTTCCTATAGTAAGTGATACTCTTCAACACAGAGAAGAATGCTTAACAACCCTATTTGCATTGGCATTAAATTATCATCACATGCATCACGTTTCCATAAACAAGAATCTTTTAAAAATTACAGAAGATACTTAATCATTTCCCATAATCAATTTTGGACCATATCCCCCACCTGCACTACTTGAATTAAGATATTTCAAAAGAGTATTATAGGTTTTCGCCATTCCTAAAATATCGGAAAACCGAATCAAACATCACTAAAACTTCTGTACTTAATCTATTCTAGGATTAGCAACCCACAAGGTCGGCTTAGGCGCTTCACTTCGCCCCCAATTTAGGGACTTGTAATGGATAAATGTATTATTTACACATTAGTTTCAACACTTTCAGCCTTCGCTTATAAACCTCCTTGTTCATTTTTGTCGACAATTTTCTTGATTATTTTTATTGCAAATATAATTACTTCTACTTGAAGCATTGCAAGTTATTGTTAGGAGGTTGAGAATAAAAAATGAAATATAACCTTAATTGAAATTTGTGGTTTAAAGTGAAGATTATATCCAGAAAAAAAGTAAAACAAACGATTGATGCTGACCTGTGTCGAAGATATCACTACCAAAACGCTCCTAATAAACGAATTTAAATTTCAAAACCCTTAATTGCCAAGAATACGAAAATCAATAAAACATTTAAGCCTTTATTCAAAACCAATACATAACATTACAATACCGAACACGACAGATATCGAAACCGGAGAATATCGGTAACATATTTGGGAATACATATATCGCGACACGAAACGGATGTGACGGTCTTAGTATCTCAATAATACGTGATCAATTGAACAATTGTCTTCCCTCTTGGCCCTCCCTCTTCTCTCTGTGACGTAGGTATTTTGTTACAACTTGCCCTGATTCCTCAATAAGTATTGTATTATCTATCCTTCTGTAAACCGATATCTTAATGCGATTGGGAAGTAAACAGATAATTACAGCGTTGACTGAATAATAAACAAGAAAGTGGTAAGTTATGTTTTTGTTTGGAGACTGTTCTTGGTAATTTAGTATTTAGAGTTTGATATAACTTGTCTTTTAGGCCTATTTTCATCTGCAAGAACGGATTATGTCACCGCAAATCATCATCGATGATTCCATTGATTGTCCAAACAAATCAAGTTTTAAAATCCATCGACCCGAATAACTACAATGAGAATGATTCTGAATGACCCATCTGTTTACAAAAGGCTGTCCTAAATCTCATTGTTAGATCCCTTTCAATAGAATACCGGTCTCATCACAGTCATCACACGGTAACTTTTCAATCTAAACTTGGTGACGTCACAAAACATAGATAAATCCCTCCCCTTCAAATGTTTGAAAAGACACGTCATTAAACATCAAGAGGGTTTTATAAACCTCTATAAAATTCAATTCGGACAAGCTTATTACGGTTTTAACATCAAAGATAGTTGCGAATGAGCCACAAAGCGAGATAATGAAAAGGGCTAGTCGTTAGACGACGGAACCCTAAACACAGCAATGGTCCGCGATATGAAGAATGTGGCGGTCCTCACAAACTCTCCTCATTACAAGGTTACAAGTACCCTCACTAATGACGACGGCGCAACCTTTTTGCGCGATACTTGGTCATTCGTCTTGTGGCCAGCGACATGTGCAGACGATTCTACATGCCGTCCGCCGTCAGACCAAAGATAAATGAATGGACTTTTCATTAGGTACCTCACACCTCTAAATAAGGTCGGCAAGGTCAGTTTTACGTTCGAAGATTAAAATAACGGGCCAGAAATATTTTCGGTAATTTATGGCTTTATAGTTTATACTGAAATTCTAAAAAACCTGTCACAAATTATTGACCTTTCGATTACGTCGCTATTTGGCCCACCATTCGCGAGCTTTCCTTCACAATCAAAAATTTAAATGACTTTCCTCGTTTCACGAGAAAAGCGTATTTTTTTTTTCTTCTAATGCCATTTTGGGATGGTATTACTCTTAAATGAATATTCATTCGGTGCGAAATCGTTTAAGAGATAATAGATTGAGGTTCATATTAGGTTCGCAATGAGCGATGGCATTTCGTTCTGTATGCGGGAATTCTGTCTGGATTCGTCTACTAAAGTGATTAATTGATCACTGAACGATTACTTACTGAATTAGAGTTATGAAGCAACTTTTATAATACTGCATGGTGACTCGTTACCTGAAAAAAATAAATAAAAGTGAGTAAAATGGACGTGTAGCGTTTCAATAAACATAATCAGTGTTATCAGAGTAGACGGATTAATATCCCGAACTTTGCAGATAAAGTGTAATTACGATTCGCATAGCTTATTTAGGTTATCGCATAAAAAGGGTTAAATATTCATGTACCCACGCTACCAGCAATAATACATAATGGAATCCTCCATTTATTTATCCAGGCGTCTAAGCAACACTGACAAATGGTCTCCATCAAAATAACCGAACGAACCTGTGAGAAAAATCCCGGATTAAAGTTGCACAATGAACTCTCAGTATCCGAAATTCTTACGTAATTTCCCGAGAGTACCTACACAGAAAAATGTAGCTTATTACCTAGAGGGAGAAGGTAACTACAGTCGAAACTAACTTGCCATTGTTGAAAGTTACAGTTTTCAATCTTGAACAAGTTACTTCATAATTCAGGCTCCTGGGACGAAACCGGAGCCGCAACTTTTGCCGGTGGGAATTTGGTAGTTCACAGTGAGAAGTTATTATACGAAGTCAAACAAACCGAATGACCAGGCGGCGCGCTCGGTCAAGCATGGGCCTCAAGCACGCGATTCCCTTGCGAGCCATTCACGTGGACACAGTTTATCTACTAAATAGATTTTTTAAGGCCTAAACGAAAACACGTTTAACTCTACAAATTAATTTAGTTTTATCAGCATCCTCCATCAACGTCAGTGCTCTCGTTATGGGCCCTTCTCAGGCACGATGAGTGACGTTTTAATTACCTACTTGTTATTTGACGTCCCGTGGATATTGTTTTTATTTCGAAGTTTATTTTATTATCACTTATCTTTAAATAACAAACTTTGCTGGCAAACAACGTCAGACGATATTTTAGCTTTGCAACGGCTTTGTGTGTGTTTGTGAACGTTGAATAAAATGTACTGTGTGATGTGCCAGTGCGTGCTGTATATTTTGAATAATCAGGCGTATGAATATTCAAAAATAGAACGTCTGCAAATCGGATTTGAATGTAGTTCGAATTTAGGTTTTGTTAAATAGGTACCCAGTGGTATGGCGCACATAACGTACAGTTAATCAATAATTACACTGTTTTATTTAGTTGTAATTGAATAGCAGTGCTATAGCAAGACGTATAGTGTGGTCAGTATAATAGGCGCGCATCTCCACGTCAAATCCTCTAGCGGCCGCGTGTCGCCGGTTGATAAGCAGTCGATGGGCTAGAACGGAACGACGCAAGGGAATGGCGATAGCGGAGATTTTTGCAAATTGTTACAATGTATTATTGTGTAAATGTTGCGAATTTAATAGCCCTAACATAATTTCTACAAAGTTCTGCCTAAAAACAAATATTCTGCTAAGGACCTTTTTTAATCTTAATGATATGAATGCACGGTAGCTATTTTATTTATGTTGAGGATTAACACAAAGTCATTTACGGTGGTACCTACTTGCAACTAGATGGTAGGTAGATATGTAAAAGTCAAAGTCAATTCATTTATTTCAACTGGACCATTAAAAGGCACTTTTGAACGTCAAATTTACAGTTTGTATGTAACTGAACTCCCCTCAAAAAGTTTCAATCATGAAACTCAACAGCTCGTACCCCGATAAATAATTTAAACCAATTGAGTGGAGTATGTTAAACGCGGTCAAAAAGCTCTGTGGTCGAGGTCAATGACGGGACCAAAACTGATGTGAAAGCTTATAACAAGAACTGCTAACAGTTTATAAATTAAACCGAATGTAGTCTGCGACGCTGCGCGATGATAGCAACACCCTGTTAACTAACCGTTGACCAGCGACAGTTACACTTTACCCCTCACTATTACTGGCTCAAGTAACATTTTAAGTGGAATGTCAAGTTCCTTTGCATCATCTCTAAACTACTCCAAGAGAGGTCAATAAAACGTAACATTGTTGATGCGTTTAGTTATGCATGACTGCATGAGCTTTTATAATATGACCTTATTAGATGTATCGATTTCGCAAGCAGGTGTTGAACATCACACTATGTATACCTAAAATAAGTAGGTCTACAGCCATACAATTGTTTCACAAGTAAAATAGCTTCTAACGAACCGTATCGTCGACCACGAAAATGACTAGCGAAATTTCACATTTCGTGGACATTTATTTACAAGACAATAGGCCGCGATATGACGAAAATTTTCAATTAAACAAAACAAAACGTCGACGCCTTGGAGGGTATTGTATGGTGCGACAGTTGGCATTGGCGGGGAATGGCGTGGAATGGCGTGGCGTGGCGGATGTCCGGCGCGGCTCGGCGCGGCGCGGGATACTAAAGCCGACGGCGACGTGAGAATGGCGCGCGACTCACTCGCGCCATTACGGGCGGAATGGCGCAGATTACGCGAAGTGATATCATACGGAGGCAACGGAGGTGACGTCTAGGAATTTATAAGCAGAATTGGAGCAGCTAATGTAATCGGGCCGAGAATTGTTTTGACCACATGCTCGGTTGTGCGTATGGAGTACTTCAAGTCTTTGTTGGCAATTAATCAACGTTATGTCTGTTGTTAACGAGATTTGGGGGCCAACAATTTGAGATACTGAGACGTAAATAATATGAACTTTAAAAATAAGCCCTTGTTAGGCGTCATTCACACACAATACGTGCTTCGAAATGGGACAAAGCGCGTTTTGTACCTGTATGTATGAGAACCACATGCGGAAGCCCGTATTCCGCTTATTCCGCGTATTCCGCTCCACATAGCGTGTGAACGCAGGTTTATCTGTTTTTTTTTTTTTGAGTAGTATAAAAGGTAACTTAAGCTTCATAAAGTACTAAAGCGATTTGACCTTTTACTGATGCAATAGTTCATAAAACTTTTTCCCCACACCCATTCGACCTCCACCCGCCAAAGTTAAGAACCATCACTTTATCTTAACATTTAACGGCCTTATTCAATCACGCACATCATACAACGTGACATCATCTTGGTATTCAGTGCTCGACAACAAATGTACAATACGATACAAATCTGGCGGCAGACACTCGGCAAACATACAGTAGTATCTCCCCTCGTTTCCTGCATCGTAAGTAACACACGTCCCGCGTAAGTCTACCAACATATTTTTGTACTCCCCATTTCGCAACATTAGATTTTATACACAAAACAATAGAGTGAAAATTTGCATGGCAAAACAGCAGAGAAATCGGGTGGTAGTTCTGTAAGCGTCAATCTACCGAGAGGGAACGCTATTTCGGTCTGCATGGCATACACAAGCGGTCTTTGAAATTTTAATCGTTACATTCACCCTGGCCCGATGGCACACTAGAGGCCGGGAGTTACCATGTTCATCAAGCCACCGCAAAAAGGATAAAAAATGATAAAGTGTGACAAGCGTTTGCGGTAACCCTTTATTTTCGGACGTGTCAACCTAAATTGAGCCTTTTACATTTTGATCGATGTGTCTGTCCACATCTTTCATTACTGCAAACTTTTTAAAAGATTGCTGTTTATCTGTAGTACTTACTATGACTACGACGTAGAGCTGTTAGCTTTATAAGAAAAGTTTACCGCCAAAAAGCTCTTGCTGAACTTGTAAGCAAGTTTGTTTAGTACTTCTGTTAGATAAATGGTCTTGACATGTACTTATCCATTACTGAAACTTTAAATTTATTAAATTGAATAAGCTCTTCGAGAGCTGGCTTAGTAATACTTAGTTTGTATTGTTCCTCACCCTAGCGTTTCCGTGGCCTATTTTCAGGTGCTCAAAGGAGACTGTTTATTTCCGAGCCCATAACCGGTTCCATAACAAAAGAGATTTTGGATTTTGATACAAACTACTTTTATTCCGATACAAATTCATTCAAATGTTTTAAAGCGGTCAATGCGAAATGTCCTATTTAAATGGTCGGGTCGTATCGTAGTACGAGTGCCGTCGAGTATTTCAATAGTCCATTTATAAGTTGTTCACTTATCGGCTACGAGCAGAGAAATAAACGATATCCCGCATTCAAGTTTCGGTTGAAAATAGGTTTGTTCATTTTGCTTACTTTTTGCGTTAAATAAATATCATGAATAGGTAATAAATTATTTTCTCTATGTTTTTTAGATTGGTTTGTAAATGAAGGTCGGGCTCTGCAATTTAGTTATGAAATTAGTGTATGATTTTGAAAACCCTTTGAAAAAATTATCTCATAAATTATGAGGATTTAAAATTAGTTCTAGCTAGTTAATTTAGCAGTATGGATTCGCAATTTAATACTCTCTTGGATCTCAATATCCCAGCAAAGACATTCCAGAGCAACTAAAACTTCTTAAATTAAGTGAACTTATTCGAAACCTATAGTCATATTTATTTGAATAGGCGATAAACGATATTGATAGAAATTTCAATAAAAAAAATTAATTAAACAATTCATAAATTTTCGAAATTATTAAACTGTAACGTTGATACTTTATTTGACCTAATCTGAGAACAAAATACGTGAGCGAAAACATGGTACCTACTTACTATGTCGTATAGTAGGTACCTTATGTATGCTATCCTATATGTCATGCAGGTACCTACACCCTATTAAGAGTATGCGTCAAGAGTATGTATGTTATGTACGCCCTATTATCCAGAACCGTTGATCCGATTTTGATGAGATCTCGCACACCGGAAATATGGGCTCCCATTCATGGAATGCAAGGGGAGTTGCGAGTTACCTACGATATTATACCGTGTTGTTAACCGAGCTGAAAATTTATATGTAGTGCAAAAGCTCATGTTGGTTACAGTTGGAATATTTTACGTACTTAGATAATGACTTACACATTTAAAAATAAATTTATAAATTATTTATGTGAAGAACTTAAGGGTACGTTTGCATAAAATTTTAAGACATAATATAACATGGCTTACTTTTGTTATATATATTTACGCATAACATTATTTTATTGGCGTAGGTATAACAGCTTACGCCTATTTTTATAATCATAAATAACATTCTAAAATATTATTTATTGACTTATAATGATATTAAAACATTATTTTTATAGGCATAACAAATACGCGTAATAATTAACTCCTAAAATGTTAGACACTAATACAAATTTTTATACAATATTGCTATAATGAAATTTGTAGCCACTTTACATTGTAATTAGAACAAGCCTTCTGGGTAGTTTAAAAAAAATAATTACGAAGGGGATGGCGGGGTCCTTCGGACCCTTCATTCCCTTCTAACCTAACCTGTCCGAGTCGGTGTGTCCCAAGCACGCTTCGCTCGCTCTTCTCTGGCCTCCAAAAAAATAACTTAAATTTGTTTCCGTTATTCGTTTTAATTTTTATGCCTAATACTATTATGCTAATGGTCATTACGCCTACTAACATTAGGTATGCGAATTGAAATTATGCCAAAACAAATTAGCCTACAAGATAATTGTGTCAACATAATCAGTATGCCAAAAAAATAGCAAAGTACAATATTATAATACCAAAAAACAAATTTACCAAAATAGTTATGCCAAAGTAGGTAAGTATTAGGAAAAAAACATTATGCGAAAAGAAGGGATCCCGAACATAAGATTTGATTTTTGTGCTCTTCATCCCGCACATTAATCAATCATTATTCAAAGTTCTATTTAAGAATCAGTACAGGATCTTTAATTCAAAATGTAGTTGCTCAGTCAAAACCTCTTTTTTCTTCATCTCACAAATATAAAAGAAACTAGAAGAACAAAAAACGCGCAAAAATAAAACATGAAACACACTGCGGTGAAATCAAGGAGTCGACGATTAAAACGAGCGTCTAAACTCGACGAACATTTTAACGAATGTTAACCTCACATGACTCCACGACAAAGGCACAAGTTATGCCACAAAAAAGTTCAAACATCGCATATAAACATTCCTCGCTACATTAAAAACCCTAAAAACCGGCGGCATTATATCATTTAAGGCAAAAAATGTGTAGTAGACACACGCGAGTCGAGACTCAAGGCTCCCCGTGAGTGCCCAACGCTAATACACCACGCGTGTCCAACCTGCTTTAAAATTCAAATCTTATTTACATTCACCCCCTGGCTTGGTGTCTCCGAAAATGGGTCTTAACTAACACTGAAAACACACCGCTTTGGGACTATTTTCGGCGCCCCTTTACGACTGTTAAAATAGAATGCTCGAGACCCAGAATATGGTTTCAATAAGTGTCACTTGACTCTTAACCTATATTCAAAGCCTCGATCCAAAAAAACAAGGCGCCATTTTTTTAGAGCCAAACAAGTTTTAAAAGATGTATCCTCGCCTCATCATAATATCTTAATTAGCATTGAAGATACAACATTGAACTAAGTCATATTTCCTGCTACATTAGCATCGGCAATTTAGCCGGGTACCATTTAATCTCGTTAGCTGTTCAATTTTGTTCGCTGTGGGGTTGACAGTTGGCAATGCGATTCGACTAATAAATCATAATACGGCGGAATCGAGCCTCCTGGTAACTCGCAATTTTCCGATGTACACGGCTCGGTATGTCAATCATTCAGAATTGGATTGCTTTACGGGTAACGCAGAGAAACAAGGCTGCAGTTATTATTGCGATATGTCGGCATTTAAGGCCGAAAATAAAAAGAGTAAAACATCTAACCAACAAACGTTTTGAGATACTATCATTGTCGTACAGCTAAGGAGTACAATTAATAATTGTTTCAGGCATAAAACTAATTTTCTAAAAAACTAAATATATAAATTAAATATTTCAAAAGTTAAAAAAGCTCTTAAAAACGTTGCGCAATAACATACTTAATTAAAAGTTGTACTAACAAGTTCTAATACTACGACTATGTTCGCGCAACCAACTTCAAGGTCGTATCATCGCCTTTGACCCCAGTCACCTCGATTTTATTTTATATTCAAATACATAGATAAACTCGTACCTGGGCGATAATCGTTAATTTTTAAGGCGGTCTTATCACAAACGGTTAAATGTACATGTGTTGATATGTGCTCAAATGTATTTTTGACCTCACCCTTTACTTGCTAAACATATTTATTTGTTTTTACATTCTATGTACAATATTAAATGGCGAACGAGTTGAAAAGACATAATTTTTTACGATACTGATAAAATAACTGTAGCTGCAGACAGGTCAAACCATCAGAAAATTGTTTGTCTGGGTTGGTTAATCATTCAGAAAAGTATCGACCGGTAATTTAATTAAAAGTTATTTTCTTCATAGATAATTTTGACAGTCTGCATCGGCAGGTACAGACATGAAGCCACAACAAACTGTCAAATTTATTTTATAGATTTTCAACTTTATCGCCAAAGTATGATGTTCAAGGTTGATTGGGAAACTTTGACAGTTTCGGGTAGCTTGATGTGCTGGCGTCTGTACATAAAAAGCTTACACGTAGCATAAAAAGTCAAGTGTCCCACTCACGCGCCTATTTTAAGATCTACGTATGTAGTAGGTAGTAATATTCGAGCAAGAATTTGTATCCTGTCAAAGTCGAAGTTACACAAAACTGTGCTATTAATAGAATACAATATTGTACTCTGTTGGTATTTCTTACATAATATCTATTACAGGATTTCTCTGACATCATATTCCAAACCAGGTTGTTTTACTTCAAGTCGTGCAACGTTCAACATTAGACGCAAGCCTATAAATTGAAGAAGCCTATTAATAAACTTCATTAAATGAAGAACCATTAAAAGGAAACACGTAAACTAGTGATGTAGCCTACAAGCAATTTATTTGTATAATTATATCCATGAAGATAAGTGTTAAACCGGTTAACCTTGAGGCTCCGTCATATGAGATCCTCCTTTGTTTGTACACGCTCGACACCTAATGGAACGATCAACGAAACTATTGGTAAGAACTTTCAGGCCCGATCATTAACATAAAACGTTTAATAATGGAGAAGTGACGTAACGCTTTTGTCTTTAACCGGTCCACAGCTGGAGGCACAAAACGTTATTAGTTCAATGAGACTAGCCTTGACAGAGACTATTTTTCAAGAAGACAGTTAAGGTCTTGTCTTATTGACAGAAAACATTTGTTTGAATTTGGTCAAGGTACAACATACAGAAGTATTCAATGAGACCACAAAAAATAAAAGGGTATTAATGACTGGATGAGAGATATGTTCATGAGAGATTTAAATAGTGCAGACAAAACAAACATTAAGGTATTAAATCTTTCAATTAGCTCTTCAGAACGTGTAGACAGCGCTGTCGTCGAATCGAAGCGCTTTTGTTTTTAATATCTACTTAAAATGGTTCCTTCTTTTTCAAATATCTTTAATTAATCATCGTATCTTGGAATTGTCTTCATAATTGCTCTAAATCGTTTTTGGTTAACTTTTAACACACGGATGCCTTATCTCTCCGTATAATCCCATTTCGCCGGCCGGAGCAGTCAATCAAGCAGTAATTAATGACTAAATATAGTTCCGTATTGGCTGATTCGTCCAGAAATAGTGCTGTGACTTAAGTTGGCTCCTATCCTATTTAGTAGCCGTCGGCGCTTTCCGGATGAGTGGCAGCTGTCACCATGCGACTTACTTGCTTCACACCCAATCTACACACATCAGAAACATTCTGGAATATTTAAACACGTTTTTTTTTGTAATACGTTAATGGTGGGTGATCTTTTGTGAAGTGTTGCTACTTTATAAGTTTGTAAAATTGTTTTTGGTTTATTAAATGCCAGTAAATACATTGAATTGTTATTTGTTAAGGGTTTAAGATGGCAATTGTGTCTATATTTTGCTCACGATTAATGTAAATATGAATTAATAAAAAGTAAATAAATTACCTCCAGTCGCAAGGTACACGCAAACCTCGAAAAAGAACGCGATATATCTGTAATTATTCCTGTAATGAATGACAACTGACTAGAACAATAAGAAATCCTTATCAGGATCTCTGCTGTCACGAAAAACCAACGGCGTGGAAAAAACATGCAATAATTGAGACACAACGAATGGCTGTCGAATGTCTACTGACAAAGTCGATTGGTGTTCTGCAGTGAATCAAAACACGATTAATGTCGATTGGAGAGATATTGGACTAAATCAATATTAACCCAAATAAAGTAACCGCGGGGCTACGATATCTAGAGTCTACAAACCGAGCACGTGCTACAAAAGATAGCATTGTTTTCTTTGCGTAGAAATAATTTCAAACAAGGGTTTTGCAAATGTGAATAAATGAATTAGAATTATTAGGCTAAGTTGGAACAAGTTTCAAGATCGACAAAAAGTAACCACAAACTAGAGGCGTTTTTGACAAATGTGAGCAATTAAGACATGTGGGAATAGATTTAATTAATTATTTATATTAATTATAATTTTAAAGCCGGCGGGACATCAGTGGAACATCAACGAAACGCGTCGACGCGCCCGAGATATTACTGATAGGGGCACGAAGCCAGCGGAGAGTGATCGCAGTGACGACCGCGATACAAAATAGTGTTCCGTCGTCGACTCTGAGCACGGCCACCGCTGTTTGACGTTGGTTTCGTGGCCGCAGCCAACCGGTGCGTTCCAAGCGCGTTCACCTGCGATCGAGGTGAAGGTCACGCGCGTCATGAACCGAACGCGCCCGAACGCAAATGTCAATGTAAATATTGTAGGTATTCCCGCCAAGCCGGCCATCTTGAATTTCGGCTTGACCGGTTTTGGGATGAGACCCAGAGCTAAATAGCGACGGAATGTCGACTTTACTGGATTTTTCTTTTCTTTAGTCGTCACGGACGTTTGTGATTGCTAAGTGTTCCATTGTTTATCGAAGTCTAGTCCGTTGCATTAACACTGGCTGACCTAATGTAAGCAAATCGTTAAGAAGTTGTTACTACGTTTGCTTTAATTGTCCGTTGTATTACCTAATTAAGCACCTAGTTTAGTGTTTCAAATTATAATTTTATTAATAACACCTTTACACATAAGTCTTGTACATAACACAAATCATACTTAGTAAAATAGTTTTCATTATTCTTCAAAACCGATTATTTTAAAGTCCACTTGAACTACTTGACGTAGTTCACGTTAACTCTCAGACGACGGCGTCGTAAGTCAACGTAAGACGTAACTAGAGCAAATATTTCACCGAAATCCGAAGGTCGCGTGAACGAACCCGGAGTAAAAAGCGAGTTATGATAATATTGTCAACGGCGGAAATTATGGTCTCTGTGAAACACGCTAACTGATTTAAATTAGCTGAATATGAATAACTGGTTATAATATATTAACGACGGTTTACGTCATAAACTACATATAGAACGACTGTGCGAAGAGATTCTTTGAAATTCATTCATGTTTATCTTACAATTTTATTTCTGCAAAGCCACTAGACAGACATAATATTCAAATAGCAACGGAACTAAAAGTGATATTTCAAACACAAAACTTGTAAACACGTAAATAACCCAGACGTTGATTAAGAAACCGGTTGAACGCCATCCAAAGTGGTATTTTAAAACTTTAATCCCTTTCCGCCCTTCTGAACCAGAACAAAGGTACCAATTAAGCTTCATAATCGCCGGCACCCTTATAATTAATACTAAAGAAATTAAAACTCCTGCAATAAACGTACAGTACTGTACAGACTATACAAAAAATACACAATCATACTCATAGCTTTGTGCTCTACCGAACATTAATTAAGAAGAAAAGAATTTCATTTTAAAAGGTCTTATGGGTGTTGATCTGAAATGAACTTTATGATGTAACCGTTTAAAGTTTAAATTGCTGAGTTGATGAAGTAGGGCAGTATTGAAGAAGCAAAGATGGATTATGGAACGCTGTAAAAATGGAATTTTCCTAAGATTCCCGAAATTAGTTAATCCTTTAATCAAATATCTTGTCTTAAAGAATTTTAAAATTAATTGTTAATTAGCTGAGGTGTGTTTATTACTGGTAGGTAAGTATAAAAGTTTAGCGAATAACCGAAATTTCAATTGAAGTGACCTGCACGATAAACATAGATATGAAAAGCCAGCCAAATAAGCATAAAACCTCATGAAAAGGTGTCGTTAATTGAAGAGCACACATACGATAGTTTAGTATGAATGTAGTTTGATAGCGGAGAGGGGACAGCGTCGAGCTGCTAACGAGGGGAAAAGTGCCTATTTCCGAGGCGTAATGACGTCGTGTCAGCCAGCCTACCAGCCCAAACACCAGCGTGAATAGAATTCTAGATAATATTTAGACAACCTCAATACACAATATTTTACTAAAACGATCGTTTTACACGAAATAGGTTAGTTACCAACCACTAGAATAACACTCGACGTTCGACACAATTTTCCTGATTGTAATCTTCAGATTTCTGGAGGGAAAATCGCAACTTGTGATGTTTCAAATAGAATTCCGGCAAAAGGTTTCTAAGAAGTTAATTATCCGATATAATAGGGGTCGATGACCCGCTTAGAGATAAAAGCCTTTTCATATTGATAATTTGTGTAAGGACGCTCTTAAAGGTAGAGGGGAAAGGTCCAGCGGCATAATAGAGATATTTGCCTAAACGTAAACTAGTATTTGTGAAGAACACCTATCGCTCTCTAATCTTATCGTATACATTAAATTCTCGTGTCACAATGTTAGTTACCATACTCCTCCGAAACGGCTTGACCGATTTTTATGAAATTTTATTTCGAATCGGCTTCTATCTATTTTTCATACACCTAAGTGATAAGGGTTGTCCACCCCTAACATTTTTATTTTATTTTGTGGACAAAATTTGTATTTTTTTATAATGCGGCATTTAAAAATACACACAACTCTAAATTTTCACCCTTCTATCAGCAACCCATATTTTTTATTAGCGATATTAGGGCTTTAATTACCTATTTTCTACTCTCGGCGGTCGATAATTGATCATTTACCACTCGATCAGTTATTCTTGACTATTTGTTTGGTAGAACGCGCTAGTCCTAAGAAGTCTATTTATTGAGGAAGGCTATAGGCTATATAATATCACACTACGTCCAATAAGAGCCGAGCATTCATGAAAAATGTGACGCAGACGAAGTTGCGTGGGTCAGTTAGTAACACATAAAATAACTTGTCTAGGTACATCTACATGGAAACAAAAAATTTAAACAGAAGCCTGTAATTTTTTTACTTTAGTTAATTTCTGGTTTAAAAATAATAATTTGTTAGAAAAAGTTTGACCGATCTAAATTCGCAACAATAATGAAACCAGCGGAAATAAACATTCGAGAAACAACGAATTGGTCGGACCCTTGTCTGGTGTCCTGAGATTTATTTAAAAAGTTAGTGAACCGAAGCGTGTTTTTTAATCTGTATAGCTATCGAGTGTGTATATCCACAGATAACAAATTACGTTGGTAACAATGTTTGCCATGCCATTGGTCAGATGTTTTTGGCTTCTTTAAATATTGGCTAGTAGCCTAGTACTGTTCTACGAGTTTGAACACTTGATTTTTAATTTCTGTTAAAAACACGTTAACACGATTGTTGAATGCTTGGGAATGTTGTGCTCAGGCAAGTTTTGAGTATGTGGGTTGGTGAAGCGATGGATTGACTATGGGAATGACGATTCGTCTTGAAAGGGGATGACTGGGATGACGAGTCATCATCTGCCTAGCCTTTTCCCAACCATATTGGCGTCGGCTTCCAGTCAAACCGGATGTAGCTGATTACCAGTATTTTACGTGGACCAGCTGCCTACCAGACCTCCACAACCCATTAATACTGGATAACACAGTAATCCTTTTCAAGACTGGTGACAGATTTTCTGGTGTCTGACTATACGTAACGACTGCCAAAGATCTACTTATAAATTACAGCCCCGGGACCAACAGCTTAACGTTTCCGAGGCACGGAGGAGTATCGATATGATAAGATGGTCACCCATCCACAGACCGACCTCGGCAAGCGTTGCTCAACCTTGAAGATCAACCCGTGCGGCTGTTATTATTTAGCCACGTTTTCTTAAAACTCAGATGACGAGTAGGTAATAAAAAAATATGGAAAAAGACATATTGCGCTTAGCCATAAATAAATTTGGTGGGCCAAGAGAATCGTCTTCTTAGAGAATCAAGGACAATAAGTTATCTTCAAATTTCTTAAAACCTCACCTTAAAATTCTTCGATATTTTTGTTACCTTGGGTTTTTTCCATTGTTCTATCGAAATCCCTTGATACGTTTTGATCGGTGACCACAACAGCAAATAAAAACAAAATATCAAAACTTACCTAATAATTTTATGGCAACAACAAATTTTAAAATGCTAAAGACGCGTTCTTCTTTGCATTTGAGAAGGTAGGTATCTACCCAATTAATAACGGGCTAGAAATGAAGGCATTCGTTAGCTCTATAAACTTCTATTGTTTATCAAAATAACTAAAACAATACTGATGAACGGAGGTCAAAATACAAGGATAAGATACAGAATATCTAAACAAAAAATAACAAAAATGGGCACTTACCCAACCCAATGGTCAAGCATAATTTCATAATATTTCGGTGCTGTTTCATTTATTATTACTATTGAGCCGCACCTTGTCATCATAAATCTTACTTAGAAAACAAAAAATAATAAAATAAAACATGCCATGTGCCATGACGTAAAACTTGCGCAAGTGACAAGAGATGCTGCGCAAGCGCATACGATTGTACAGTCAACCGCAAATGAGTGGTAACAATTTGACAATGTCAGAGACTGTGTGTCTCGGTCGAAGCAATAAGGGTGATTTTGATAGTGCTACCAATACTACCACGGACGTGCGATTGACTATTAAATATCTTAGAAAGCCCCTGAAACACTAAGGGAATTTATTTAAACTTTATGTTTTGTAGGTACATTAGTGGTGCATGGGCACACTTAATACAAAAAAGCAGTGTCTACCAGTGAACCTTTGGGTCAAAAGTAATCAAAAACAGTTCAATAAAAAATATCTACTTTTGCGAGGTCTGTTGATTTAGTTGAACTTTAAACATATATTAAATGTACACAATAAATTCAAATAACGCTGATATATCTACTTAGTACCTACGTAACTACAGGTAGTATTAACAGTGAGGTTAGTGTGAATGATAGTTGTAAGGAGATAAATAAATAATTAAGAATTAAGATTCTTCAAAAATGTGCGAGATTACTAACGTAAGGGCAGACGCACGGCGGGTGTCAATTTTGCATCCTATTCACAAAGTATTTCACACTTTCCGTACGTTAAATAAATTTTATATGCAGCGGACGTCGGCTCGTCGGAAATATCGTAGGAAACAACGCCAACTTTACTGGAATGTTTTGAGAAAGGTCCTTGACCCGTAAACTTTCTCTCTAACTTTGGATACCGAGTCCGGAGTAATAAATATGGATAAACTTTTTTTAGCTTTTTCATATTCAAAGCTTGGACACACTCGAGTGTCGACGATTTAACTTCGTACAGTCTATGGTTATAAAAGTCTTTGCTTATGAGTTTTATGAAATGTCAGATGATTTTCAAATGTTTAAAAATGGAATGCCGTTGGAATGTTTGTGTAGCAATAAGGAATACCGTTTTAATGCTCAACTTTAACGATACAACAGCATTTGGGCACTTGAATAACCTGCTAGTTCTTGTTAGCAATTATAATAATTATAAGATAAAATGTATAAATATATCAGAAGCGGAATTACTTGTAGAATTCCCGATTAAGTCCTAAGTGTTAAATTTGACGGCACTGTGTATAAAATAAAATCAAGCTTTATCAAATATGATTAAAACCGTTTAATAAAATCCGTAGAAAATTAAGGGAGATATAAATACGATGTAACGTTATTTCACTTTGCGATAGAAGGGTATCGTAGAGAGCGCTAACAAATGAGTTTTCAGCGGAGTTCGCTTAAAATTTACAAATTGTGAGACAGCTCCCAAACTATTAAGTAGTGCAGGTAACACAGTGAACAGTTTCGTGAAACGCTTTTAATAAACTTTGAATTTTACTACGTGTTTATTTTATTATTAGACATAATCTGTAGGTGTATATCGCTTTTTATTCACCATATTGCACCTACCACCATTCTCTGCATCACCCAAAGGTTGACTGGTAGAGAATGCCTATGACAATAAGTCCGCCTCTGTACATTTGTGTGCGTAAAGTGTAAATAAATATATGAATAAAACGGGTGTTATTTATATCGGACTACCCAATGAAGACAGTAAAATATTTTTAGAAGCAAACATCTGAATGACCAGAGACGAAAAAGAAAATTGTTTTCCATTCCGTATTGTAGTAATATTTCAAAGGGAAGCCACAATAAATCGAAATAATGCCCGTAGTGAAGAAGATCGCAGCAATATCGAATGAATAAAGGAGAGTTGATTTTTTGCGACTAACCTAAAAGGGTATCTTAAGTACGGAATCCCGCAAACATTATCGTGAAGGCACGGACCCTTCCTTTAAGGTGAGCACTTTTATATGCCCATCAAACCTTACGAGTACAATAAAACACGATTGTTTTCCATTAACATCGGCGTCCACCGCCCCCTAAACTAAAAAAATGTACGAACCATTTATTTAGGAGCCGCGATCACATTAAACAATTGTCATGCACACGCCGTAATCGAAAATCAATGAAACGAGCGAAACAGATAGGTGTGACTAATAAATTATTTGAACAGTGTCGAATTTAATAAAAAAGTTGAGCACGGTCGCAAAGGAATTGCATCCTGACAGCTTTTCTATTACACTGGCTGGAGGAAGGCTTAAGGCATCCCGACAAAGACGAAAACCTGCAGCGCGTGACAGCGAAAATATTTCAAAGGCACAAGGCTTATGATACACACATATACATGTACAGAAGGAGGGTGTTCAGTGAGGAAAATAAATTTTATTTACATTTAAAAAGCGTAGCGGAATCTTTGTCAATTCACTCCCGTCCATCGGAGGGTCGAGCGGACAAATAAAATGAGATCACAACAGTGCCCTGCTTGCGACAACAATGAACTGGGAAAGATCTGCTTTGCTTTAATTAAAAGTAAATTGTTCGTACAAGCATTTAGCATTTAGATGAGAGCTGTGAACAACAGTAATGACTGTTGTCATCGTCAATAGCACACGATAAAAACCGATGTAGAATGGACCGTTCTTGTTCGGATCTGGCGCAGTGGGACGCTATGAAAACCTTTACTTATGAGCAGTGAGTGACTGGAAAGGAGGACAAGTGTGCACCTGATCACAAACAGTCATCAGTTCTATTAGAATTACTATCATGAATCTAGAAAGGAAGACGATTTCGACGCCGAAGCTATCTGTCGATATCTTGTTTTCCATCAACGAGCTGTGTCATTGTGTCTTTTTCCGTATTAGTCACTGACTAATACGGACCAACAAAAAATGTACAACACAGTATTTTAGTGTTACTCAAAAGTTTTCCATAATCGTTTTTACATATTCATCGCGATGTCAGGGTGCGTTTGAGTCGAGACGTCTGTACGAATTTGAATAACAAATGGCTGACATCTGCATGTTTCTAGCGGGATTTCACTACCTCCCTCAAATCCTGATTCAGGGAAACAATACTGGTCCCTTATGAAACCTGACAAGAGGTCATAACTTGAGCTTATGGCATTTATCATGCTGGGAAACAAATAATAAAGCCGTTGGATGTGTTTGTTACGGCAGACAATGATACCAGCAGAAATCGCAAAGTAATTTTCTTTTAAAATACGAAATAATAATAGGTGCATTAGGAAGCAATATCATCGCGTGTAAAAAGTAACTCGTGACACAGAGGCCAGCTAATCAAGGCTACTGACTAGCAGATAAGTAACAATGAAAACACTTATCAAGAAACAAATTAAAAGGAAACATCTTAATGAAGCATTGGCGCTTGAATTTGTTAACGCATTAACTCTGCTAGTCAAATTGTCGGGAGGTCATCGGTCTATACCAATAAATACTTAGCTCTTACGTCACCGGCCGCCAGACATACGCCTATTGAATAACAACGATAGAAGTCCACTACCAAGAACGATAATTAAATTTTCCACACGCGCCACACAAGTCCAAACGAAACGAATTCAGAAGCCTCCCAAACACTTTAGCGGCTTTCATAAATTAATTTTACGAAAGAAATATTCAGTAGTTCTGTTCCCATCCCAACCATATTTCACTGGTAAGGTATCGAAGAGCAGGGAAACTGGGGTCCGGAATCCTCTAGACGCCGATTAATTCCGAGGTTGCCGTAGCACTTAGTTATAACCGCAAGAAAACCAGAGGCGGAACAAAATAGGAGATATTACCTTGGAATAATTCTTCATACGAAATGCGTTTCAATATCGTTCCTCGTTAGTTCTTTCGGCTAGTTTAAAATTTCTTTAAAGTTTAAACTTTTCGTTTGTCAAGATTTCTTGTGGGACTTGAAAGGCACGAGTTATGTCGTAAGAGGCCTCCGTCGCCATTTTGCAACATTACGGCTGTGATGAGACGGCAAATTGCTCATTTGTCTACCGCGACACTTGCAAAAGCGGGCTGAGATTGTGGGTACCTTCACCCAGTATTCGGTTTTGCAACGTTCAGGGAAATTATTTCTGCATCTATGCTAGATATAAAAAGTTACTATGAGAGATAACAAAAAAGTATATATAGTTGTTTTAACTAAGCAAGCGTAACTTGAAGTGGTTTTACGTCTGTAAACGCGGATTTAACAACTCTACGTGTATCAATGTTAACGTCATACTTAACCAAATAAGAAAATTACAATTTCACCGGGTCAGCAACCTCATAAAATTACAAATGTATGAATAATGAAACCCAACCAAGTGAGTCGTCAGCCGGGAAAAAATCCGACACTTAAAGATGCCTTTTGAGTACCAGGGGTTTCAGTACTTTTCAGCCATCTTATCCTAGTGGAGAGCAACGTCACAATACCCTGAAGCGTTCGTCCTGAAAGACGTTAATTGCACGACACCGACCGTGGTGAGGCACCAGCCTCTGTCTCGCATTGCAACCAACATTCCAACCAAACCACACGGCAAAATGAACCTTAACACTAAACCAATAAACCATAATTCAGATCACGTAGAGAAAGTATTTAATATTTGAAATGAAACTCGCTTAGCACCTGAAGGCATTAACGATTTAAAAAATAAGAAATAAATAGTGAACATTCTGCAGGAAATATGATTCGGTATGGCTCGAGATCAAATTTCGAGTGTTCTTCACTGAACGTACAATAAGTGGCTATTAAACGGCTCGGATTTCATGCTTGTGAAAATTTAAACAATCGACTGGAAAACATAAATTTCAATATCATCATCTTCGTGTTTTATTTTGTTTCCAAGGAAAATGTTAAACAGAGTTTAACGTCTATTGATTTCTTTCGTATTTTTGTCTGGTTGTTCCAAGTATTGCAAGTAACAGTGTTTTATTCAGGTCATTTTCTTTCTACAGTAGTGTAAGTACAACTACTAGAGAAAATCTCAACAATACCTCGGTAACAACAAACGGGTTAATACTAAAAGCGCTCAACAATAAACTTTTTGTGTCCACCGGAAATAATGAAGGAGTGAGACAAAGAAAAATAATGACGATGAACTCACTAACAAAAGAATCGGTGAGTAAACTGTAGAAAAAGACTGCTGAATGAAAACCAACCTTATGTAGGTTAGTTGTCTCCGTTCGGGAAACTTTAAAAGACATAATGGAATGAAAAAAACGCGAGTATACCGAAATGAAGAACAAGGAAGCGAAGAAAGTTTGGACGTTGAGAATGAAGTTGACATCAAGTAAACCATTAAAAAGTTTCGTAATTATTTTTTTGTTTGTTTATTTTGTGACGACCTATTGACCTACCTAGTTGACATTTGGTAGCCATTATCGCAAAACTGAAAGAACACGAATTACGGTCGCTGGAGTTACGGAAATCTCGAATTCACATAACAACGCACGTGTTATTAAACTTGTTCTATAACATGAACGTAAGAAAGTTTATTTTGAAACTGATAATTCAAATAAAAGTAATTAAGGAAACAAAACAACCCAAAAAACATAAACGTATATTAGAGACGTGAGACATCTTAACATAGGTCGCGTCGCAAAGCTTCCACGAAGTCGTATTGTTAGTACACTCATTAGCCGGGTGTTTAACATGGACCGGAGCAAGTTAATATCTCTACAAGACACCCACCGCCATCAACAAATAAGTTACATATAAAACGATCGGAAAACGCCTTTAAGAAAATCCCCACGATCATTGTCAAGTGAAATAGAACCTAAACACAATTAGGAATAGGATTCGTTCTCGACCAAGCGTGTAACCAATAAAGGGAACGAACGACGCAACAGATCCCCACGAATATGTTCGCAGGCTCACTCCGAGTTACTAACACTCGCAATTCATTTTGTGAACTGAATATATTATACCCTGATAAAAGATAAAGCACCTTTCGCCCTCGGTGTAAGGGTGAATATCAAAAAGAACTGAAGTCGTAGAAATAAGCGGGAATTTTCTCGCTCGCTCCAAATAATTTTCACTCCTACAGGGGTAGTGAATAAGTCGAAATTCATCTGAAAGGGGTTAGCATTTTTACAAATCCCAAATCGCGATCATATGGCAAGGCAGACGATAAATATGTTCGGTGTATTGAAATCTTACACTGTCATAAGAACTCGTAAATTGATCGCAAAGAAGTTAAGTAACTTTATTTGTTAAACTTTTATCACTTTGGAACATACTTTCAGGGTTGTCTGGTCGTGGCATTTGAGAATTAGCTGGGAAATTCCCAACAGAGTAGATACTGGTCTACCTATTCAATTCATTCATCATAGATCGAAGACACAAAGTGAGAATATTATTAAACATCAAGCGAACAAGAAAATGTAGTTGATATAAGTCGACCACGAGACATAATAAAGATAAAAGAATTCTTTCAGTGACCAGCAATACGTGTTTTATGTACCTATAACCATTACAGCAAAATTGATTTCAATTTTATGGTTTCTGCTCCCCTGAATCCAATCATTGTTATCGCTTTTGTATGCTGTTAAAATAATGAGTATGTACGCAATTTAGATTGTGGCCCAAATATCTCTTTAATTTTAAAGACGTCTTTCAAGAAGTAATTTTGCCGTAACCTTTAGATTTAGAATGCTTTCAATATTTTATATCCTATTTGGGTGTGAGATAGCAATAAAATATGTTGTAGGTATATCTTGAAGTTTTATATTACCCTCTTCTATGTGTCTGTAAAACGCCTGCGCTCAATAATTCTGAGAAAATAAAAGTTATTCACTTTAGGTTCTACAAGCTAATAAAAAGTGAGATAAAAAAGGGAGGGTAAGAACTCATTAGCATTGAAAAATTCGTCCACATCGATGTCAACGGAAATCGTCCCCAAAACACTGCCAGCATTGACACGCTGAATGTCAATGCTGATTCTTTGGCAGAAGAAAAGGCCAGTTCTCTGTTCATATCAAGAGACGACAAACTTGTTAAGGTTCTAGAATATATCTTCGCATTTTTGAAGGCACCTCTGTACTAACTTACTAAGCAATCATATCCTTCCATTAACTCTAGGAACTAATTAATATGCCATTAGATGTTTGCTGTCCAAACAAGTCAAGCCACACAGGCACTCTGTATTATCTATGGATATGAAATCATCATCGGTCTCGTAGATAGTCGGCAAATTAATTATGATATGACCATAAACGAGATTATCTCTGAGTCTTATTATTATTAAATGCAGTTTTATCTTCGTGTTGATTGCTGTAATGGAAATTAGACCACCAGGAGGCTCGTGCTGGAACGAGGCAGGCCACAAAATGACTTTGATCATTAATTTATTTATGTATATGTATTTAATAAAGACCTGCACACGTAACACGGATATGTACGCATAAAACTTCTATTTCTGAGCGCTTAAAGTTTTGGATAGTACTTTCCTGCAGTTACAGGAGGCCACAACTTGTTTTATAAGTTAACTAAACGCAAATAAGTTAACTTGGAAAGATTTTAAGCGCCTTTTTTACACTGCAGAGCAAAGGACTCTCTTCTTTCTATTCTTCTCAATTTTCGCCAGTGCAAACAGTGCTGCCAAGCTCGTTCCACCATTGCCTTGGTTTAACGATTTGTGGGTCCCATGACTAGGGTGTGCATTAGCTTGTAGAAGGATTATGTGCAAAGGATGAAATTGCTATTGTATATGTTCATATTTTATTGACCAATTTATTTATTGACTACTTTGACATTAAATTATATCCAAAGAATATGCTTATTGAATTGTAATGATACCTAATCTTTGATGAATAATGATGAAATGTAATTTTGATAAATATTATCACGGTTTATGCACCATCTCTTCCTACCAATTTGTACGCCACGATGTGCGGCTGAACATGTTAGAACTTTTCTTTATTACATTATTATCTTGCATGCAATGTATCATGTACACCATGTTTAAACAAATAAAATTTACTTGCTTACTTACTTGCTACTACCAGATTTTTATGCTTTTGCCTTTATGGAACGCAAGCAACAGTCGATGAAAGGAGTAAATTTTTTTGCAAGATTTTCCCAGTTTTTTGTTTTTGTGAAAAAGATACAGGAACAGGAAAAAAACATTTTAATTTTAGTCGTAAGCTTCTTATCATGTGCCATGCTTGGGCTGAGCACCGCCGTGTCCTCGTCGAGGCGATCGGCGGCGGCGACCTCTCGCGTCCGGCCCTGGTTGAATCCATGGTCCGGAGCGAGGAGGCTTGGGAAGCGGTCACCTCCTTCTGCGAAGCAGTAATGCTAGCAAAGGAGGAGGAGGGCCGCGCGAGGGAAAGGCAAGGCCTTCGCCCCAACCGCCGCAACAGGAGAAGACGCCCCGGGCGTCGGGAGTCGCAGGGCGATCCCCGGCCACCGTAGGCGCGGGCCTGCGGACGGCGAGCATTGGGTGCCTCGCTGTCCGATCACCACCAGGCCCGGGTCGATGGCGCGTTGTGTTTCACGCGCGCCTCAAAGAGATGTCAGCATAAAAGAAGGGGCCCGCCAGGGCCAGAGCCTGCCAGGGTTGCGGAATTTGTTCTAAAGAGTCACCACCGCGGCCCTGGAAAGTAAAGGGCTTTAGAAGGAACACGGATGGGTTTCGCTTCGCTTACTCATGGATCCTTGCCAGACTTCGTACTACGAGCGGTTACTACCTACGTATAGTAGTCCGTAGTACTACTTGACATCGGCCGTTAATTACCGCAAATAGCTTTGGATATAAGGTTAAGATCATGGCTTGCGATGCTTCGGAATATGTGGCGATAGGCTCTCCATAAAGTGGCTAAATGTGGGTGTACTATTATTATAGGTACACCCTTCGGAGAATACAGGCGCGACATAAATCTGTGTAATGATTCAAACAAACGTGGTGTCTATATTCAGGAAACTGTAAATTTGTAACTCAAGGAGTCTTAATTACAATCTGGATGTGTTTGCGGTTTTTGTTCCTCCAGCTCTTGAAAATGTCTATTTAAAATGCGAAAAGTTCTGCTTTGAAAATGTGACAGTGTTAAGGTCATATATGCAGATAAATGAGCTTAATATTGTCACGCTTTGTCACACAAATTATAGTTGTAGTGACGATTTGGATAAATCCGTACTTTTTGTCACATATTTGTGACGTTTGGCGTACAGGGCACGCGCTTGCTTGTCATGTATACGTGACAATGGCGTTCAAAAGGTTAATAGACTCAAAGAAGGATAAGCTTCTAGTTCGACAAAAAGTTATCAGGACAGTCGTTTCATTTCATAAAAATCAACCGCTCGAATGACAATCTGATTAGGCAACGGTGTTGCCGTCGGCGCCTCCACCATTGCAATCTGCCAGCCAAATTAAAAAGAACCCTAACAAGATTGAAGATCGAGCAAGTTAATCCTCAAATGAAACGCCAAGGACCTCTAGAGACGAAAATACTTTCGCAACATACGGGCCTAGGATAGACATGAGTAAATAAAAGTCTGAAGATACAAAGTTAACTAAGTTGATGATAGGATCGATCATACGGCGGCGCTGCCAGCCGCATCCCCCTCGGGCATACATCTCTCTGATTCCATGTAACATTAGAGATAGGTACTCTAGTCTAGAAATACTGGCACATAAGGTAAGGTTGATAAGTATTACATTTACAGCCCTATTTATACTTTTTTTGTATCAGCTTAGTTTAAATATTGATTAGCAGATTCTTTATTTAAATTTCTATGGAGTTTGCACTGTTTGTTTTTTTATGAATATGTTTGTTTATGCTTTACGACAGTTTCTTGTGTTGAGGGGTGACAGTGAGTGCCAATCATTTCTTGAAGTCGTTTATGAAATAACAATGGGAAGTTAAAAGTTAATAAATCATTGTGTTGAGTTTGTGACAGGTTGCCTACCCATCAACACGCTTCCCAGTAATGGCTTTGGAAAAGAGTTTTCCAGTTTGTCTATAGTTATAATTCGAAGAGTATAACATATTTTATTACAATACGACAGCTCAAAGTTGTAAATACGCAAGTTTAGTGAAGATAGTATTAGTTTTAAAAACTGCATGCGCGGAATATTATAGGATCGGGTTATAAATTATTGCAACATCCAATTCGTTAAACAAGAATAAGATGAGAATGAATAATTGCAACAACAACAACCTTAATAACAATCACGCCCAAACAAGTTCGCCGAAAATCCCCGACAAAAAACGAAATGAGAACCGAACAAAAAATAAAAGAACTAACATACTACACAAATCCCATTCGAGCATCCGAGGAGTAAGTAGCGGAGAAATAACGCACGAAGTAAAGGTAAAGAAAATAATTGAAGGACATTTGCTGCTCGCGGTGGCTCGGGGTCATTCTCCATCTGTAGGGTCCCCGAGACCCAATCGGGGCCACCCCAGGGAACGTCACTCAAGTACGTTTGATATTCGTTTCCGTCACTACAATTAGGGTGGATATGGACTAACTTTGTGTAATTGTTTTAGGTGTGGGACATTGTGATTAAATAAATTATTTGGCGTTACTCCGAATTGGGTTAGTAGGACGACGTGCGATTTGGTTAAGACTATACTTATTAGTGTTTAGTCTTTAAGGCTTAAGGCACTAATTACCTTGCAAATGCACGTTTTAATGACCAAATACATGTCAGTAAGCGGTCAAACGATCAGTTCTAAAGTCTTTACAGTAATTTATGATAATGGTTTCATTTTGTGCAACGGGTTTGCGCGTGCACACCAATCACGACTCCGTACTTACATGTAATGCACACAGTGCATCCAATACTAACAGTTTTACAATAAACAGCTTACAATTTAAATTAATTCACGATTTGATTTGCTTCGAAGAACAATGGTTAGTTTTCTTCGGGCCTAATTGAATTTCGACACGTCTAACCGCTATGTGTGTTTATTTTCACTTAACACCCACGTTCGGCCAATTTCCTCGACTAACTAGATACTTACATATAATCGACTCGTAATCTTTCAATAAACCCTGCTCGAGTGTCGCTCAGTCACCCTTCATTCAATTAAATGATGTGGACACTGGACATCCCTATTAGACAACATGCAGTTCCCCAAATGGAGGGGAGCGAAGATTTGCAAAACCAGTACATTGGAAGACGAAACTTAAGGTGCAGGAAGCGGCTTGGATAAGCAGAGACAGGGTTCTCTTGTAGATATAAAGTACCTACTTAAATGATCAGCAAAGCTTCCAAACGTTAAATTTAGTTCTAAACTATGTACAAATTGTACAATCAGTGGTGCCTACTCTTCAAAAAGACACACTCTCATAAAACCTTCTAGTAACAATGATAATAAGCTTCTATCTTGCGGACGTATGTAGGTACTATTTATGCGAACTATAGGCCGCATTCACCTCATGTATCAACTCAAGATAAAACGTCGTATATACCATGAAATATCATACGGTAAAGTGACGTTGTATCGATTCAGTCATCACACGCCGCTCGCATCCGACTCTTGTCTCCCGTAGCACCGTCCCATAGATCATGGAATCGCAGCGACCAGACACCATTACTAATTCATGCTCACCATAGATTTAATTAGTAGGTAATGGGAAGGCTGGCTACAGCAACAGCAATTTTTGCGCAAGCGTGTTGTCGAAGCCGTCGTGCCGCACTTCGAATCCTGGCTGAAAAGAGGGGAGCGCATCTCCTACAGAGTCACTCAGGGGCTGACCGGACATGGTTGCTTCGGTGAGTACCTGAATAGGATTGGGCGAGAGGCCACGGCAAATTGCCACCATTGCGGAAGCGACCTGGATTCTGCGCAGCACACGCTCGAGGAGTGCCCTGCGTGGGCCTTTGAGCGGCGGATCCTGGTCGCTAAGATTGGGCGAGACTTGACTCTGCCAGCGGTAGTCAGGGCTATACTGGCAGATAAGGAAAACTGGAGGGAAATGGCCGCTTTCTGTGAAGCCGTGATGGTCCAGAAGGAGGCCACCGAGCGGGATCGTGAGAGGGCTGATCCCGCTCGGAGAAGGAGGCGTCGGTGAGGCAACCGCCTCGACGCCTAAACGCCGAAACCCCGCATGCATCATTAACGGCAGGTGGGTCTCCAGGGTCGCGGGCGCTCAGAGTAGGGACTCTGTCCGCCAACCCAGAGATCCTAGGAAAGGCGGTGGCACAGTGCTCTCGTGCTACCATGCTCAGCGAGGCTAAGGGGAGACCCCTTTACAGTCTCCCCAGGGATGTGCCCTAACAGGCGTTGCACAGAGGGGGTTCCGGAGTGGTCTTTTAAGAGGTAACGGAGCCCCTCCTATGTGCGGATGGTGATTACCGGGGTGGTTTTAGTCAGGTAAAAGTCCCAAACTCCCTGATCTTTACCCCAAAAGGTGCCTTTTGAAGGTTTCGGAAACAAACAAAAACAAAAAAAAGGTAATGGGAAGGCTGGCCGAACGTTTGCTTACACGCGTTCACCATACAAGAAACACGGCATTTTTAATGTCTCGCGCACACAACCGCTCCCGAAGATAGCCGACCGCATGGCATGTTTGCTTCGTTCTAGTCGGGCCTATGTCGAGATCATTTGTGGCGTCAGAAAAAAGTGCAGTCCACCCTGACTTCAGCCTCCAATGTTGCCCGAGCAATGTGTGCTTGGAACAGGTGCTGGTGGTGTCGTAGTCAGAACTGTCACAGGCAAAACAGTCGCACACTTGGTTTTTATGGAAGGTTTCGACAATGCCGTCATAAGTCGGCTCGTTGCTCTATGGCCCGTCCCATATCGACGAACAACAATATAACCACGGTGCGGTTGACACAACACCACACCATAATGGAGGAACGTAATCAAAAGAGGCTTAAACCAATTTGAGTGATTTCGTATCGAGATTTAAGGCCCGAATAGGAGAGGGTGCTGTTATTAAGTTTTTGGGTCTAAAGCCATTTGGGTTGCCTTACTGTCGCGTTTGATTGGATGATTTGGTCAAGCAGAAAATCCAGCTCAGTTTGAGGCATTTTTTGCACATGCAGAACCTTTCTTATTTTTCTGGGTCACTATGATCACTACATCTAGAATATCCTAAAACAACGAAAGATATTTCAACTTAATAAATGCTGATATGGACGCCCACATTCTCTCACGCCACGCATTAAACTGGCATCACTTCAGGCAGGTGTCCATTCAAATCAATCTGCATGTCAAAATATTTATAAATCAACTCATTATTTGACGTACAACATGTTCGATCTGAACACAATGGAATACATAAACTTAGTGCGTGTACCTCGTAGGAGGTCTACTATGTACTAAGGGATGTCCCCTTAGTAAGTCCCAGTCGACCATCCTAACGCGATGACTCTCAATTTCTCAAATCAACTAGAAATTTTTAATCTTTATTTTATCGGGATCATCTCATCGCCCCTGTTTAGCTTCCAATGATTAAATCTCCCCCTCACAAGGTAATCAGCAGACAGGAACGGTTTATTGTGGTGCAGGCACCTGTCACTAGTCATGCACAATTTCGATCCTTATCGATGAGGAGGGAAGTATGTTTCTATTGTTTCAACCTTGGCAGAAGTGTAGTTATTACATTGATTTTATATTCTGAGAAATAGAACGCTTAGTTTAGACGTAAAAGCGATGGTACTAAAATGAATATTTCCTAATCAAAATATTGAACCGAATCGAGCTTGTCTCTAATATCCAAAACTCAAAGGTATCTATTTCGGGTTGCTTAGTCAATGAGGATCATTTATCAATCAAACTCATAACTTTGTTTTCAATCTCATTTGTCTACTTCCGCATTGATTAAAATAGAGATTGGGCTAAATTAATTTTAACGAACAAACAAGAACATTAAATAAAGTGGTTTAAACTTTATGTTGTGGAATTAAACACACAAAACATCCAATGACACTGAATTTATATGAGAAATAAATGGAATACTTCAAGATCTCACACGTTCATTTATCGATTTGTTCGCCAAGCACCCCAACTTAATTAAATAAGTAATAAGATCAAGTTCCTGCATAACTAATACGTATTAATCCTCCGGAGACGCCACCTCCTTAATTCTACTACCAGTGTTTTACCATACAGGCTAGAATAGTTCGTAACATCATTTGTTAGTGCAATTAACGTAAGCGTGGCTTAAATTCAAATATGAATGAATGCATTACTCCACGTGTGATGGAAAAATGACTCTTAATGCTAACGTTGTAAGGTTAATTTAAATTAATGTCGGAACAAAGTCCCGCTGCGGAACGGACACAATACAGTGAACACATCAGAGCTAGTGGCTCTGTTACAGGAATATGTAAAGCGTCCCCAGGGTGTCACCACACGGCAACATGCTACAATGACGTTTTTATACCTACACGTTTATAGTTCCATACAAAATCATGCTTTGTCTAGCCCCCGTACGTACAGCAAAAACAATTTCCAACATGAATAGCCATTCACGCAACGATATCAATGTTGCTTTTCAAACATTTACTCACTACGTCATTATTTATTAGAACCTTCGTGTCAAAATCGGAATAAAACATGTATTTATTAGCAACAACTGTTGTTGTGTTTCCAACGATTCGACGATTAGTGGCTCGAAAATATTCGACCCTGAATTTTTCAAATGGTTTTTGCATGCATTCGTATTTTGTATCCGTCCCAAGGCCAAGTTAATTAAGAATCTAAGATACTCAGGTTATTAACACCGACTTTAATATAATACACAGTTTGTTGGTTTAAGTCACATGTACAGGGGCGGCAGTAATTAGTAAGTTAAGCCAATTATAGTAACTTATAGGTGTTCCTTTTGGCAGGGTGTTGTGTTAAATTTCGTTAAGAGAATGTGAGAAAATACGTATGAGCACTGAGCATCTTCCGTTTAAAATGTAGTAGCGGTTCACTTGTAACAGCAATTTATTGGACAATTTGTATTCATTAACAAAGTGAGAAAGGCTCAATAGGTGTTCGTAACCAGGATTTAACGTCTTAGTTCCCGCTGGGAGTGACGGCGGCTCTTGTTCAGGGAATTTTCCGAAACATTCCTGGGACGAATTCCGCCAAAAGTTGGGCAGAGCATCGCTTAAATAGGATGGCGATTGTGTACGTTCTTTCGGGGGATCTCATTATACTTCTCACTCATTCCCATCAATTGTATTCAAGTGACACATGATACGGGTTTAATACAACCGACATATTCTCACACACTGATATTTTGACTAACTAGCATAATCGTATTACATTAAGACTCCTAATTGAATTATTCGCTTATGCCAAGTTCAATGAACACTTGTAGTCGGAGATATCCGAACCAGTCGGATCGCTACGATTTAGTTAGGAATGCGACTTGCAAAGCCGTTAAATAATGTACCTTACCTTTGCAAAACGTAACCCAGTAACCATGGCCCTTCACAATGTCGTGCAAGCAAACACGCCGGATGATATCATCCGAGTATTTTACATAGCTGACCGACCATCGCATCATCTGTTTATTATCACAGTTATTCTTACCCGATGCCCTGACAATAAACCATTGTCTAATGCAATTTCAAAGCATGTAAATTGGTGTAATTCCTTGACCACGAGACAATACCAACTGAAATAGCGCTACTTATTAATTAGCGTATTGGCCCAATTCATTACATATCTTACACATCGTGTGAACAAGAACATTAAGAACGTCTTTTAATCTTTATTACTGTAATAAATTCCTGAACCACTGTGTGTTCGACATTGAAGTAATTGCGACAGAATCTGTGGAGTGGTATTCAAAGTAGCCGTGTTGTAGAAACGCTTGTTTAAGTAGAAAATTTAATATCGCACAAGGCAAGGCATTGCGCTGTAATGAATCGTGCCGATCCCACGACCGCTCGCCCGCATTCAGATTCATTAACAAGGCTAACCATTGTTTATGATTCACAATCCATACACACATTCTCCTCGCTAACACTATCTTAAGAGAAGGACTCTGTCTGTATGCATGTTTATCAGTGTAAATCATAACCAAATGAGAGGCAGATGTTTGTCTTTTCCTCGGAGTTTTATATTTCTAAAAACATTGTTTGCCAATTTGTTCTAGACTTCCCAGAAAAGAGTTAAATTCGAATCCCAACGGGACGCTTCTCATTTTCAAATCATAGACAGGAAAAGCAGTTTTAAATGGAAAGTGATCGGAGTCACGGGAGATTAGCTCGCATCAAAGATCTCTCTCTAATTGGGAGGAAATCGCTGAGAACTTGAGACCTTATTTTTAGGTATTGATGTTTCAAGAGGGGCACATATATCATGATTACTGACACCCTGATAAATTTGTCATATCACCGACATATTGACAGATCCCAGATAGATAAATAATTCGGAGCGCCTCTAGCTGATACCTGATAAGTCGAGAGCTAAAACTGATAAGAGATCAGACACGCAAACGTAAATTCGCATAATATTTTACTATTTGCGGACCCATTTCTCTTTCGATGCGGGATAATCTTAAACATTAACATACAAATTAAATTGTATTTCAGATTTCAAGAATAAACTAGTAGCAGTAACTATCCAATGCAGAGATATATGATCATTTCCTGTTAACGATGGAGTAAATGTAATCGATTTTTGGAAGACGTCCAATTTTTTTTTCTCTAACTGCTTCTTGCGGCTGGCACTAGTTATCACTGAATGATATTTGATTCCTCGTACAAAATTAATTCTATTTTTAGGACGTTACATTCGCTCTTTTGATGTAAAGACTGACACGAAAAATATTGTAACACATAAAAAATGTCGTCGTTGTTTCCAACGACAGCGAGCGATGATGGCTGTGGCACGAATGTGAATTATTTTAAAGTAGGTAATGCAGACCCGAAGAATAAACTGAACGCGGACGTTTAGAGAATGTTTGTAAGGTCTCAATACTCAAGTTTAAATAAGTAGTTATAATACTAATCACGTTCTATATTTAGGTATTGAAAAATCTTGAGCCGGTAAGTGAAGGTCAGAGTCGCGATCCGTCACGTGGGGCCGGTCATTTTGAGCCATTAACCGATACGCTTCATGATTCACACACTCAATGGTCCAGTCCGTTTACGAAAACGTCTTGTTACGAAACTTAATAGCCATTAGTACCTACATCAAGATTCGTAGTAAGTATGTTCAGACGATTTTTAAATTAACATTTTATGTAGGAAAGCACTCTGCATGCATTACAGGATACATGTTAATTTAGAAGAGATGTGGGAGAATATTTCGTTGGAATTGGAGAGAAATGTAGTGAATGTGGGGAGTTCGTGAACACAAATATCTCTCTGTCGCCAAAACAAAAGAAAGTCAAGATAAATATTAAATAATACCGCCATCTTCTATTTTTGTGGATGCAGTAACTGAAATAGATCGAACGGAAATAATTCGAGAGTAAAAGCAAATGGCTAGAAATATTTTGTCTTTCATGAATCATGATTTTAATATCAAAATGTACCATTAAATTGTGAGGGTTATTATGCGTTTGTACGTTGATGACATTTTTATTAGATACGCTGTATGTTACAAACATAGGGCTGTTAGTATCTCTGACAAGAGCTTTTTTTACTGGATTCTAACCAGATTGTGAAGTTACGTTGTCAGAAGCCAGAACATCTGACACAAGTCTTGCCAAGAAATACCGTGTCAACCAGTTACTGTGATGTGGAAGGTCAGATCGGCAGTCGCTCCAAGTTAAATACTGGTAATCAGTTGAATCCGGTCCCAGCCGGTCGATTCTGTAAATATGTCGAAGTGAAAGCTTGGGTGAAGTGATCACGAGGTGAGCTGTCAATCCATATAATTAAGATGGAATGATAGCTCACTCCGTGATCACGTGACATCTTGATTGTATGGATTGACAGCTCACCTCGTGATCACTTCACCCAAGCCTTCACTTCGACAAGTTTACAGAATCGACCGGCAGTATAGAGGGAAAAGGCGAGCCAAATGATGATGTTCAAGAAAGTGAAAGATTCATTCGATGAGCGGAATATACTGTTAACGTAACTAGATATGTGCCGTCGAAGTATCAGTTTAGTAGTTGGTAACTAATTTACGTCAAGCCCGGCGCCGGGGCGTGAACTTGTGATCGCTACTTATTCGCCCAATTATAACTTCCACCGCATTACATTTACACCCTCATTATTAATGAACGCTTTTAATGACTCCCTAACAAATTAATACTCAACAGTGTTGCCAACTTTGGAAAAATTAACTGAAAGCGGATATGTTCGCCATTGACGTCGTTATTATAACGTTTCGAAGGTAGGCTCGATTAAATTTTGATTTTGGGCGCTTGAATTTAAGTATGCTTTGGTTTAAGGTTGATTTTTATTCTGGTTTTTGATGGCGTGTAAATCAAACCGAAAAACCGACCTAGTTAGATTCAATAAGTTAAATTTAATGAACAAACTCAAACTTCACTAGTTGTAAGTATTGGTATCTAAATCATTTGTTAATTTCTGTATTGTTTTTGTTAATTTTTATATGTGTTGTTTTCATTGGATTCTAACGTTAATGTTACTGTACTATAATTTAATTTATCCGATTTGACATTCAATAATAATATGTGTATGTAATATCTAATTTATAATAAGATTATGAATCTCTGTACGTGTTGGTACTTACTGTTGGTGCAGAGAGTAATTGGAACTAAATAAATAACAGTTTTTCCAGGCAGCAATAAAGGTGAACTTTATGCAATGTATGTGTTACCGGAAAATGGCAGACTCCGTGAGATTATAATAAATCTTTATTTAGATTATAATTTCACGATTCTGAAAAAATCGTTTTGTATACAATTAATCCAATCAAGACAAGAGAGAAGAAGAGAAGAGTCAAGGTGGACCGATGACCTGATGAAAGTCGAGGGTAGCCGATGGATGCCTATGTCCAGCAGTGGACGTCTTTCGGCTGATACGATGAATCCAAATACGGCTTTTGCAATGTTCCGGCGACGTATGCCAGTAGTCCTGATATTAAGATTGTTCTAATCATTCATGCTTTCTTCAAATAAAAAATACGTTTACATAAAATCACAATGTCTTTCTACAAGTAATGCTCTTACAGAAGTAAATCCTATTACAGACAGCGGTGAGCAAATATTGATCTTATTATAGCAAGTAGGGAAGGATTATGTTTAAGAGCTTGCTAATTAGAGAGATAACTCCTTAACAATCTACCGATCCTACGTAAACAAAGCCGAGACTTAATAAACAATCAGATCCGACCTCCCGAAGATAAAACCCTATTACTAAATCCATTTACTAGTCATAGTCGTGTACGTGAAATGGCTTTTAAATCCGTATTCGATAACTGAAATCGATTTTCAAATAGACTCTTGTTTCAAATTCGAAAATCGATTTCCGAAACGTTTCTTGTTTCTAATTCGAATTACAAGGACTCTTTTATTCGGATTACATTTTCGGATTAATAGAAAAACAGTCAATGTACCGCAGCTTGATTTTTCACGCTGATAACGGCTACTGGAAAAAATATTGTAGTACACAGTTCTTGGATTAGAAATCTACGAATACTCATTTACGATTACAATTGTTACAAGTACTTGTGTTTGGATTTTATCGATTGCACACATCTTGTTAGTGCTCGAGTCGTAATAAATTCTGGTTACGGTAGAAGGAAACGTACACGGTAAATATTTCAAGCAGCCACGTTCTTTTAATATTGTTATGGTTCTCCTTTTATTAACTTTAGCTACTGGGGTTTAACATCGCCTATACTTCTGCGAGTAGTAACGATAATGTTAAAAGCGAATTATTGCCGAATAGAGCAAACTTGCTAAGATTTTTGGGCTGAACTGCTCACTGTCTTCATCTTTTATTTATTTATTTATTTATTTACACTTTACGCACACAAATGTACAGAGGCGGACTTAATGCCATAGGCATTCTCTACCAGTCAACCATTGGGTGATGCAGAGAATGGTGGTAGGTGCAATATGGTGAATAAAAGCGATTGATATTTAATTAATACATACAAACATTTAAATAAATAATACGAATATATAAACTATACATACAATATAAATATAAAATAAATACTCAAATTAACAAGATAAATAGGTACACGAAATACTTAAACAATTACAACAAATAGGTAATTGGAAAACATTAGCGATGTGATGATACTACTGCCAACTTCTTACGAATATGTTCGCGAATTTTAACTTTGAAGGCTAATCGGTTGGTGATCATGACTGATTTCCTGGGGTAGCGAATTCCACAAAGAAATAGACTGAACAAAGAAGGAAGAGTGAATAAAGTCAGTACGGTGAGTGGGAAATTGAAGAAGACGGTTATGTGATGAGCGTAAATTCCGATTGTGGTTGGCGCAAATATATTGAAAGTGAGGGGCTAGATAACTGGGAGAGTTAGGAGAGTTGAGAAATGAAAACAAGGTAGTAAGAGCTCTTTGCTCCCTACGCTCGCGTATGGGCATCCACTTTAAAAGCGACCGATACGCGGAGACATGATCATATTTGCGCAGGTTGAAAACAAATCGAATGCAGTAATTTAGAAGGCGGTCAAGTTTGTTGAGGAGATCTGCATTCAGGTCATAGTAGCACA